>JAAALK010000081.1:27228368-27305274 GCA_019279435.1 Zizania palustris | reverse complement strand
TTTCCAAAGGGGGAGAAATTTGACATAAAGGGGGAGAAGGCTCTTTGTTGCCAAAGGGAAGAATTTAACTCAGGGGGAGTTTTTATTGCCAAAGGGGCTTTTTACTCTTTTGAAGAGGGGGAAGAAAATTCTTTTATCAAGTGACATGTTTTGGCTCTTTTCTGAGTTTTTATGGTCACTTGTGTGCTGAAAATGTTCAAATTTTCTTGAACTTGGATTTGGTTGTCAATGCACTCATCAAGGGGGAGATTGAGAAACCAGGGTTGGTTTCGGTGTTTTGTGATGAGTGATTGACAGGATTTTACCCTCTGTTCGAAGGGTACCTCCGGAGGGGCTTCGGAGGTGGTACCTCCGAAGGGTGTTTCGGAGGTGGTTTCACCGAAGGGTGTTCGGTGTTTGCTTGCTGCAGCTGTTGCAGCGGAGTGTGCATGTCGGAGGGGTCCGACAGTACACGATGACTGGGTTCGTACCGAAGGGTTCGGTACTTTGGGCGGTACACCGGAGTGTGTACCGGAGGTTGCTAACCCGGAGAGGTCTCCGGAGTACTAGATACACTTGTTTGCTTTTCTGTGGTGCGCAGGGACTTCGGAGGCGACGGACAAGGTTCGCAGCAGGTGAACTTGGGTCAAGCGGGAGGCTTGATGCTAGGGGAGCGGGGAGCTCCGTCACGGTGGCTGCGAAGGTGGTCCGGGTCGGTCCTCGGGTCGAGACGTGCCAGGTGAAGGCAGAGAGTGCGGAGCATGGCTCCAGCTGAAGGTACTCCGAGACAAAGTCCTCGGAGGTGAGGCACTTCGAAGGTACTCCGAATGGAGTGACTTCGGAGTTGGTTGGAAGAAGTCCTCTGCTGAGGCAAGGGTTCGAAGTGTGCTCCGGAGGGAGACATTCGAAGGTGCCTGACGAAGGTCTCAGAAGTCAAGGCGCATTGAAGGCATGGTCCGGGTGAGGCTCGTCGTGGAGTGTGCTCGGGGAGAGGCACTGCGACGAAGGGCTCGTGGAATGCTTCATGCGGAGGCCTTGGACGAAGGAGGGACTTCGAAGGGTGGTACTCCGAAGGTGGGGCTTCGGAGGGTGAAAGGTTTCGGAGCGAGGCTAGATCCGGAACAAGGTTGACTTGTGGTACTTCGGCCTGCATGGCTTCGGTACACGGACTGACGGAGTTCGAGCTGGGTGAAGCTGCGAAGCCGTGGTGGTCCACTCCGGAGGTGTTGGTGCGAAGGCCCAAGGGCTTTGACGGCTTCGGCTCAAAACCGTCACTGTATCGAAGGCCATCTTCGGCGAAGCGAAGGCCACCAGGCTCAAGGCTTCTCGCCGAAGCTACCGCACCCTCGCGTGCGAAGGGAGGATTCGAGAAGGTCAAAGACTGCAAAGGCTAACACTGTCTGTTCTGTAAAAGGCTGACACTGTCCCCTCTGCAAAGCTGACAGAGAAGCCTCCAAAATAAAGGTGGACTACCTTTTGTACCCCTTAGTTCTGTAGAGTCAAATCTTTGTAAACCCTAGGGGTAAAGTAGTCTTTTCCTTTGGGTGAACTGTGGGCTATAAATACGGGGGCTCGGTAGGTAACATTTAACAGTTTGAGCATTTACTGTTGAGCTCCTGTAGCCACATACCTCGCAATATTCATCCAGAGTTCATTTTATTTGTGTTCCTTGTTCAAGCGGCGAAGCCCTGCTTCCTGTGCTTTTTGCTTGAGCTCGCGTTACATACCTCGCTAGCTGTAGTGCACCGAAGCCTGTCTAGGCGAAGGTTGTCTTTCATGCGAAGTGTGTTTTCAGTGTGCTGTCGCTCTGTGTAACAGGAGGTGAGACCTCGCTGCTTACTAGCGAAGCCCTGATTGTTGCCCGTTTTGCTTCTTGTGTCGAAGCCCCTAGCGAAGTCTAGTAGTGTGCGTTTAGACCTTTGTGTACAAAGCTCAGCACCAGTTGCTGCTGCCAAGTACTTGGTCGAAGTCCTCAGAGGGTTGTCCACTCTTGCGAAGGGTGAAGTGCGAAGCCTGCTCGAAGCACCCCGTGTGCGGAGCCTGCACTGACTTAGCAGAGTAGATTTCCGAGGGTTGTACGTGGAGCGAAGTCTTCTTGGCTTCGAACTTTTGCTCCTGCGAAGCCTGTGTTCGGAGCTGTCGAAGTACCTCCGAACCAGACCTTCGAAGGTAGTGTTCGAAGCCTGTTCCGCAGAAGACAAAACTGAACCGAAGGCTAAGTTTTTAGCCCGAAATTTTAAAAGCTCCCATTCACCTCCCCTCTGGTCGCCGTTTCCGGTCCAACATAATGTTTTATACTGATTGGAGAAAAAATTTTCAAGTAACTGATCATCAAATTGCTTTCAAACTTAATCAATTCCTTCATTAAAATCAATCTCCTTCTCAGATAATCTCGAGTTTCTTAACATCTTATGTGAAAAATTTCTCGATTTTTATTTTTTATCACATCATCTATGTATCATATCATAACAACATAATAAGTTTCATGTTTTCAGACTTCATTTGATTTTTTAAAATTTTAAAACTATTAAGCTCAACGTTGTCGATAGAGTGCAGCAACCTAAATTTTTTTAAAAATATTTAAATTTAGTGAATTAAAACTAAAAATATACTTAGAAATATGAATATGATTTTTTAATAATTTTTGGCTCATTATTTTAGGCACTTGTAATTTAAATTTCATCTATTTTAATTTAAATCCAATAAACATACTTAATAAATTAAAATAGTAAATCGAACAAAAAAATGTGAAATTTTTACACGAGAGAATATATGTTATATTTTGAGTGTAGAAAAAATTTAAAGTTAAAACCAAATTGAAAATATCACTTAGGCTCGAAACAAGTTTTCACACGCAAAAAAGGTTTGCCGAGTGTCTTAAAAAAACACTCGCAAATAAACCCTCAAAAATGTTTTTTACCCGTGCAAGCATGACGTCCGTAGGTACCATTTTTTGCTGAGAGTTTTTTTAAATTTTTGTTTGCCGAATGTTTTTTTTTTTAAAAAACACTTGACAAACCCTCCTTTAATTTACTAGCTAGTGTCCGAAATAATACGGCCGCAAAATTTCGGACGTTCAGCAAATATAGGTTTTTCCGCAGTGTTAGTCGGCGGTGATCGTCCTGGTGAATCCAAATCCTCTCTCTCTCTCTCTCTCTCTCTCTCTCTCTCTCCGCCATGCTGCATGATTAGTCTGCTAAGATCGATGTGGTGCTGCGTTGGATTCCACTGCTTGTACGTGTTGCTACGTGATATGATGTAGTGTTATTATTATTATTGTCACGTAGTTTGCAACTACCCTACTCCGCGAGTGACGGGATAACAAACACTCCATGAGTGAGACTCTTCTTTGGCTGTATAACGCATGCGGACGAAACATGGCGCTGTCACATGCATGCATGCATGCCCAACAACACACGTGGGTGACACTTCAATCCTCACAACTTTGGTCGCTTGATCTTTGGCTCCCGGTTTTAAGATGGATACGAATTGAAGCTCACATTGCTAGCTCGTTGCTTAGCATATCATAGCAACTTTTGTGATCATCGATCTAACTGCATGCCCAAGTAAGCTTACTTGATTAAGTATGCATGCCGGCCTCACGTACTATCTCCGTGTGTTTGTAATGGCGTTGCATGCATGCAAACATTTCTGATTGATTTGTGCGTAGAGTTTTGTTGCAGGATGTCGACGACGGCGATGGCAGGAAAGATGAACCAGCTGCTGATGGGGCTGTGGAATGAGTGGGCAACCCAAATCCTAGTGCTGTTGAGCCTCACACTGCAGCTTGTCCTCAATGTCTTGGCCGGGATTCGCCGGCGTGAGAGGACGGATGTGATGAGGTTCCCGCTGTGGCTAGCGTACCAGCTGGCCGACTCGACGGCGATATACACGCTCGGCCACCTCTCCCTCATCAGCCGCAGCGCGCCACGCGAACACAACCTTGTGGCATTCTGGGCACCATTTCTGCTGCTGCACCTTGGTGGCCCGGACAGCATCACCGCCTACGCCCTCGAGGACAACAAGCTCTGGGCGCGCCATGCGGTGACTCTGGCAATCCAGGTGCTGGGTGTCGTGTATGTGCTCTACGAGCACATCGCCGGCAACGGCAGGCTGATCGTTCTGGCGGCTGCACTGATGTTCCTCGTCGGCACTGCCAAGTACGTCGAGAGGACACTTGCGCTGTGGAGCGCCAACTTCAGTAGCATCCGGAACTCTCTCAAGGATGTGCCGCGTGACAAGCAACACCATTTGTACATCAAGTGCGAGCACTCTCACCGCCAAGGTACTGACCATGGCATGGACGATGAGTTCCTTTTGCAGCGTGCTCACTCCCTGTTCCATGTCTGCAAACGCGGGATGGTTGATTCTGTGATCGACGAAGACGGCGACGGCGACGGCAATCCAGAAAAGCCTGACACCAAGGCAATACGGAACCTTCTTCGGGGAGAGAAATACCCTGACGGCGATCCAAGTACGGTGACGGTGATGCAGATGGAGCTTTCCCTCATGTACGACATCCTGTACACCAAGGCAAATGTGATCCACACTTACTTGGGCTACGGCATCCGCACTATGGCGCCACCCGCCGTCGTCACTTCACTCCTTCTCTTCCATTTCAGCGGGAAAGGTGGCCACAACAGAGTCGACGTCCCCATCACCTATGCGTTGCTAGGCGGCGCGCTCATCCTGGAGACCAATTCTCTGGTGAGGTCGCTAGGGTCATCCTGGGCACTCGCCTTCCTATGCGCCACAAGCTGGAACTGGCTCCACCATGTAGCTCTTTGCAGCGGGAGATGGTACCGGCTTCGCCGTGCACTTCTCTTACTTCGCCGGCCAGCCATGATTGTGACGTTGGGAAGGCAAGGAAGCTCGAGGAAGTGGACGCTCACCATGAAGCAGTACAGCATGATGTGTTCATGCGCTCGACGCGTCAACATGAGTAGTGGCTGGTTCAACGGTTGCTCCACGTTTCTGGGCTTGAGTGAGTGGTTGGACCGGAGGCAATGCTCCTGGAACATCCCAGCTCCAGCGATGGTCATGCCGCGTCTGCATAAGATGTTGAAAAAAGTATTTAAGAAGGGGGATCTCAACACAATGGGCTTGCTGAGACGCAAGTGGGGGAAACATGCGATGAGCACCAACGCAGATCGCCGTAAGTTGTACGAGGAAATCAAGACCTTTCGCGGCGTGGACTTCCATGAGAGCGTACTCATCTGGCACATCGCCACTGAGATGTTCCTCACCACAAGGGAGCGAGATCCTTCGCCCAACATCGTGGAGGCGATCAGGGCTCTATCTAACTACCTGATGTTTCTCTTCGTGGATCGCCCCGATATGCTCCCCGGCCTCCCACAGAACTGGCTGTACGAGCAGACCATGAAAAACATGGTTGAATCGTTCAGAAGCCATAGTGGCTTTGTCAAGGAATCCTCTAGGCTCAAGCAGATTAAGCAGGTCGCCGGTATCCTGGTCCAGAAATACCAAGACCATGGCAAATCAGGGCCTAAAGTTCCTCGCCTCAACTATGCGAGAGGTGTTGCTGATGAACTGAACAAGTGGAAGAATGATGAACCAATCGACGAGGTGCTGCTAGACTTGTGGATAGATTTTCTGATCTATGCAGCCAACCGTTGCAATAGAGAGTCACATGCCAAGAGGCTCAACAATGGCTGCGAGTTCTTGACCGTCGTGTGGCTAATGGTAGAACACTATTCCATATTAGAAAATGCAGATAAGTTGAAGCAGTCCAACAAGTGATATTGTCTGTTTTTTTCTGATGTTATCTCTATAGTTGAAAGAATATAATGCCGTCCTGTTACTACAAACCAAGATCAATTTAAGCTTTTTTTGGGCGGAAGCAACCAGTCTTTCATCATGTAAACTATATATTAGGGCATCAAAGCATATATATATATATATATATATATAATATCTAAAGCCTATACAACTTTTGTAACGACCCGTCCGAGGACTCGGAAATATCATCGAGCGGGACGAGCCGATACGTCATCGAAAACGAACAATATCGCTGTTGACATTGTTCCATTCGATAGTAGTACATTGCAGAAGAAAAAATTACAAAAATTAAATATTACAAAAGCTGCTAAAGAGGCATACCTCGCGGCAACAATCATTACAAAAACACAGCGGAAGAATTTAATCACTCAAGCATGTACTACTATCCAAACACCACTTAGGGACTAGGCCCAAAACCCTAATCTTTTATATCTTCATCGGCAACAACTTCATCTTCGCCTTCAAGGTTCTTGATGTCCTTCGAAAGATTACCGAACTCTTGGGTGGGGTGTAAAACAACAAGGGTGAGTACTCGAGAGTACTCAGCAAGTCTTGAAAGTACTATAGATGCAGGATACAAAGAGCGGCTATGGTTCTCAAGGGTATATATATAGTTTATAAATTCTAAGTGCTTAATATTTACGGATAGAGGTCCCAACCTCTAACCGTTCCCACATAAAGTAGCAATAGTTCAAAAGCTAAACCAATTCTCACATTCTCACCAACCGGAATTGCTTTACAACAAATCCCAACATCATTTTCCATCAATTCCACAAGTCACTGTTGATAGCAAAAAATGGCATCAATGGCTAAGATTGTCAAAATATCAAATTTGGTAATTTGGGCCAAAACTACACATGTCCTGGGTCAGGCCGAAGCCCTACAAGGCCGAAGGACCATGGGGCTATGGGCTCCAGAAGGTTATAGCCAGCCCACGGCCTTCGGCCAGGAAGCCTTCGGAGGCCCACGCCGCCGAAGCTTCGGCTCGAGGAGCAGGCTTCGACGGGCCTAGCCGAAGGCCCACTTCGATAGAGATAAAGTTGGACGTGATCCCGGCTAAGTTTTTATCTATATCTAACCAAATTATAGCAGATTAGATCAGAGGATTAGCCCCTATAAATATAGAGGCGAAGCTAGTTCAGAGATCCCCCAAACACAAATCAACCACAAAGCCCTAGCTTTGATCGCATTTATTTACCTTTACTTTTTTGTACTCTTCGTGGGTTTGCCTGGAAGCCCTCCGACGGCCACTTCGGAACAGTGGTAATCCTTGTTACTTCGCTTGTGAAGTATCCGTTAATCTACGTAATAAATTTCTATCGCCTTGTTACTTCGCCTATGAAGGATCCGCTAATCTGCGTAACAGATTGCTACCTTTGCTACTAGTGCAACACTTAGCAAAATTCGGTCCTCAGGCCAAATTAGTGCTTCGAATCTTATCTATTGCAGGTTACCTACGTTCGGAGCTACTTCATCGGAGGTGTCCGGAGCTGAGAGATCAGTTTCGGAGGTTGCCAGAACACCCTTCGACGAGACTGCTGCTCCGACCGCACGCTTCGCCAACAGACTTCGTCACGACAGGCTTCACCATTGTGACACCCCCGTCTCGTATAGACTTGGCTAATACGAGATGGGTTGCCACTATTTGAATTGCAACAACATCATTGAAGATATTTCACAATCCAACGGTAGCACATTGCGAATACATAAGTATTTCAAACCCAAGTTCATTACAAAAGCCGTAGGAGGCATTCCTCGCGGCAATTCAAACATCACAAAGTCTTTTAGAGGAAGCAAAATAACTAAGTCTTAGCGGAAGCATCTCCATCTCCTAGTTGGGAACTAGGCTCGAGACCCTACGCTTGGTGATCCTCATCTTCATCTCCTTGGACGTCCTCTTCTCCTTCGGGAAACCATTCGTCTTCTCCTGTTTGGGCTTCATCTTCTAGGTGGGGGTTAAAAAAAAGGGTGAGTACAAACATACTCAACAAGTCTCGGGAAATATCTATAAATGTAGGTCATCAAGGGCGGCTGGGGCTTATTGGTATAAAAAGACTTTTAAATTTCTAAGTGTCCCATTCCTGTTAGCAGAGGTCCCAACCTCCACTAACTGATAAGTAGTAATTTTTATTTATCTTTCACAGTTCAATTTCAACCATTTCATCAACTCCACATCTTCTCATTTTCCACAACAATCCATCCATCTTCACACTCTTATCTTTTCTTTGGTACTGGTCTGCCCCTCCATCGGGAAGGTTTTTCCATAACATCAAAACATATTTTTATCTCTCAACCTAGGGTTGAACCTTTCCCTCTCTCTATGAAGCCATTTTGACTTCCCGAACTACACAAGTTCATTGCCGACCACGAAGGCTGGTCGTACACCCCTAGGGTGCACTGTGGTAACGCTTCCCAACCCTCAACTTATTTTCTTGATGAAAATCATAACCAAACACTACGCATGGGCAACTATCATGGCACGCGCCCATAACCGGGGGCACGGCTGTTCGAACAGTTCATACTTCTGCAGAAGGTGTACACTTTACCCTTGCGTCGCGAACTACTCCTTGTTTGCAAGGCAAGGAGGCTCACTACAAGGCATTTCTCCAGCTGACCTAGGATAGCTCATTGCCACATATACGGGTCCAACCAAGGATCCATTGGCCCTTGGCCCCCTTCTCCTCTGAAATACCAAGGGTGCTCAAATCCCCTTTCACCTCTCCCTACCACCTTTCTTCATAACCATCACAATCTCATACGGCTCCTTGAGCCCAAAAACTAACCACAGAGTCACCCTGGGCATTTCACATCTACTGGCAATCAGGCGATCCTAAACCCACTAGGTACTCAACCAGGGACACCCCATAATGTCCGTAAGGTTGCACTTTGGTGTGCATGACGTTTTTTCCCAAGGAATCAGTCCTTATGCGCCACTTGAAGTCGAACCCCGAAAGGTGATGACGACTCATGGCAAGTTTTTACCCAAAACACCCTTCTTTTGTAACCATTTTCTTCTAACTCGGCACTCTGTACCGGTTTTCAAAACAATCTTTCAAATCCCATTTTCAACCCACACGCTTCGTTCATTTGCAATCATGTAATGTAATAAAAGTAAAGACGGGGTTTGATCACGGACAACCCACATCACGATACTAGGATGGGGTCATCGTAACCATCATGGCGACAAGGTCAATAGGGTTCTCAATTATCAAGGATAGGCTAAGTGCAACAATTTTAGGTTTCATTGATGTACTCGCGAAGGCGATCGTCATGAATTTCAAGTGTATGTGTGCGTGTGTCCTAAACATGCATTTTTGCAAAATTAAGTTAACAAACATAGGATCAAGCATGATCAAAGGGAGACTTGCCTTGATCTGGATAATACTCAGGGTCTTCAGGATTGAATTCTTGCGGATCTTCGACGTCGGTAACTATGGTGAGATAACATCACATAAGTAGAAGCATACATAAAGTTTTGGGAAAACATTTTTATTTCATCCTAAATTAAAGTTCAGAATTTTATGAATTTATAGAAATTTGAACGGAGCTATTCGGAGCTATAACGAATTTTATATGATTTTTTGAAGTTTAAACATTTTCTGAAATTGACAAGAGGTATTGTGTGCTATTGGGCTAAATGGGCTGACGGAAAATAATTTCGGAAAATGGGAAAATGTACTGTTTAAAGAGGCCGGGCCGGCCTGTTTGATGAATGGGTTGTGCTGGTATTAATTCCCGAAAATAGAAAATATTACTATTTGAGATGGGCTGACCGATTCAGCCCAGGGGAAAACAACACACTGGATGGGCCCGCTGGCAGTGGAACAGGGAGGGTGGCATGCTGCAGGCTAGTGGCTGACGTGTGGGGCCCAACTGGCAGTGGAACAGGGGCCGAACAGTAGGCGATGGCTGGAGGTTGAAGACGACCTTCAACGGCTGAAACTTTTGCGGGGCATAACTTCTTCATACTAACTCCGATTGATCCCAAATTTTAACCGTAGGTTCTACATACTATGATTAACATTATGTACGGTTGGATTTTCAATTAGAGCTACGGTTTGTCCATAATTAAAAAGGGGGTAAACTAACATAGGGGTGGCGTCGAGGGCCATAGGGGTGCTCCGGTGACCAACGAAGAACATTTTCACGGGATTAGAGCTAGCAGTAAACTATCCATGGTCTCTGATCTACCTACATTGGCTCATACGAAGCTACCCACGGTGAAGCCTAAAGGTTTCCATGGTTCAACGTCGTCGGCGAGTTCTGATGGCGTTCCACCATGGCTATCCCATGGAACATGAATAGTAGGGCATAAGTAAGCTACTACTACAAGGGATTAGGAGGAAGTTTTACCTATGGTCGAAACAAGGCGCGGCGGCGTCGACACGGGTCCCTGGTGAAGGTGCGGTTCCGGCGTCGGCGGCTGCGGAAATGAAGACAACAGAGGGTGCTGGTCACGTTCCCGCTAACGGTACAAGGAATGGAGCAATGAGGAGGGAGATCTCGACGTACCCGAAAGTGGCGGTGAGGTGCTCGTGAAGAACGACGGTGAACTCTTGTGCTCCGAGGGGGTTGGCAGTGGACTGGGGAATGAATGAGCATGTGTGCAGGCTGCGGTTGAGTTCGGGGGACTCTTAAACGCGTGCGGCGGCATGGGCGATGATGTGAGGTGATTAATGGAGGGGTACGACGACGCACGTCGGAGCAGGGAGCGGAGCAGGTGAAGGGCGTGCCAGAGCTGACGTTCGGCCGAGCTAGGGTGGTTGGAGGTGACAAGCACGGGTACAAGGGCGACGAAGGACCGGGCGACAAAGGGAAAAATACGACGGTCTGAGCGGGGCGTCGGAGTGGCTGTGATGGCAGGGACTATGCGCTGATGTGGGGCGCGCACATGCGTGCGAACGTCAGCTGTGCAAGCGGCGAGCGCAGGGGCTGGCGTGGGCAGGGTTGGTGAGTCCACGGTGCACAGTGCGGGCAGCATGGGCGTCACAGCCATGCTCGTACTCCGCTCCAGATGAAGTCACGCTTGCGCGTCGCGCTTGAGTCATTACTCTGCATCTTACTGTATCGGAGACTTCACGCCGAACCCCGTTATTCGGAGGTGTTTGTCGCGTGTAGATCCATTCGATGTTCATCTTCGTCTAGATCTGTCCGAACGCCGAAGGTACCCTTCGGCGGGACACTTCGCATCAGACGCCGAAGGTATACTTCGGTGACCCCCTTCGCACCATACTTCGAAGCAGACAGGCTCTGACCAGTTTGCTGATTTATTCTGTTTAATATATTTCTTTCGGCTAATTGGGTTATTTTGTGTGATCTGATTGCCTGGCAACTCCACCCCCTTATCACGGCTAAGGGTAGTCGGAACGCGATGTCAGTGTTGTGTTACGCTTAGGCTTGTCCTTAAGTATCTGCACACTTTTGGATCATCTAACTGACCCAAGTGCGAGGGCACGTTTTCGTGTCAACAGTCACATTTCTTTTCATCAATTCCACATATCACGACCATCATCTCATCATCATAACTCTTATATCGTTATCTCGGTACTAGCTTACCCATCCATCGGGGAAGTGTTCCCATTATCAACATATCATCCCAATTCATTTTAACACTCAACTAGTTTAGTATCCTCACATCACTCCCTATGAAGCCATTCGACTTCCCGCTCCACATAGGAACATTATCCAACCACACAGGCTAGTCGTATACCCAATGGTATACTCTGGTAACGTCCCAACCCATTTCTCATTTAGTTGAAAACAAGTAAACACTACACTAGGGAAGGTACATGAAATCACTTGCCCATATCCGTGGACACGGCTGTTCGAACAGATCATACTTCAGTTGAAGGTGTGCACTTTACCCTTGTGACTCAAACTCTACTCCATGCTAGCTAGGCAAGGAGGTTCGAGACAAAGACTTTCCAAAGCAAACCTAGGATACCCCACTGCCACCTAGATGGATTCACGGTCAAGGATTCGGAAAGTATGTCTTCCTTCTTCTACCCAGGCAATCACACGAGTGCTCCACTTCCAACTCCTCGAATCACAACCACAATCTTGTGCCCGTTAGGTACTTTTCAGGTAATACCACGAGTCACCTGGTGATTCCACATCCATCGGCAGTCAGGTTATCCCAAACCCACTAAGTACTAGCCCAAGGGCACTGTAACATCCCAGGAATTTAAAAAATAAATAAATAAAATAAGGAAAATGAATTTTCAGGAATTTAAAGGAATTATTTAATTACAGAAAGGAAAAATTACTCACATGCCATTATAATTTTCAGAAATTGCTTATATGCCACTGTCAGTGACTGTGGCGGTCCCCATCTGTCAGTGACACATCGATGGCATATTGGCAAACCGCAAAAATTGTAATGGCACGGAAAAAATTAACCCTTAAAGAAAAGACTAAAAGAACCCTATTAAAGCTAAACAAGGGGAAATACTTCAAATTTTAACCTGATAAATTTATGGTGGAATCTAGAGGCCAAGAGATATTTTTAGGAATTTTTACATTTAAATTCCTTATGGGTCGCCTCCCCTGAATTCACCCCCGGCATTGCCCAGTCCAGCCGCGTGACACTGCCTGGTGGGGTCCACCTATCGGCTCGCGCCCACTCTTTCCTCCACGCCCGTGCCCACTCCGACCCCGCCTGTCAGTTTCACACCCATGTCCTCAGCCTCTGACCGATGGGACCGCTTGTCAGCGCCGTTGTGTCGCGCTCGGCCGCTGACGGGTGGGACCCGCCTGTTGGGTCCTTCTTCCCCGATGGAAAGGGATCCCCCCTTTCCATCGCCGACGAAGCCCCTGCCAAATCCGCCCCCGCCAGATACCGCGCACAAAATTGGGCCCATATCAAGGCTTACCGACCCCCGGTGATCACTTTCCCCCTTTAGCTCACGCGTTTTCGGCTTAAATGGCAAGTGCTCGTGCTTATGGAACCTCACCGGAGTAAATTATGAACCCTTTTGGGTTTCCTCTGTTTCCCCTGCCTTAGCAACACCAGCGAGCCCTTATTTAAACCCCTCGTCCTCACCGCACTCCGCCCACCCCGTTTCAGCCCTAGCCACGCTCTCCCGTAGCTCTGCGACACCAAGTCTCCGCCGCCCCCTGTTTCAACTTCGGCCGCCACCCGCCGATGCCCCGAGCCACCACCACCTCCGGGATCTCCATCGCACACCCTACCTCGGCATCGCCTCCGTTAGGCCAGATCGCCTCGCTGTTGTCAGACCCGAAGAGCCTCGCCACCTCAGCTCATCACCGGTCATCGCCTGTACCCCGCCGTCGCCATCTCCAGTACGGTTGTACTCCCCTCCCTCCCCTCTTTCCGTTTCTGCATAGAATTAGGGCCCGGAACCCTTGTCGGCGTCGTCGCCACCGCACCCGAGCGCAACCGTCGCCAGAGAAGAAGGGGTAATTAACCCCTTCTATGCGTGTCGTGCTAGTTTTGATCTCGACCGCTCGATCGCGCATGAGTGGCAGGTATTAAAACCCCGTGGGACTTAATCTTGGTCGTCCATTCGCGTTGTAGGGGTACCGAGGCCTCACGACTGTTGATCGTCACTTAACCCCTCCCGCCTCACGCCTGGCTGCTCGATCAGGATCGGACGGTCCAGATTGGTCCGGTCCACACGCACAGTGCACGGGTCCATGGTGAGCCTGGCTCACCGTGGACTAGAACCCATTTCCTGTTTAAATAAAATTCAAAAAAATTGTTTAAACTTTGAAAATTCATAACTTGCTCAATTTAACTCCAAATTTCACCATTCAAATTTTGTTAAATCAATCTTTTTATTCTCTACATTTTGATGCCATAAAAATAGTAGGTTTATGTTGCACAATATATTCTTATAAAATAAATAAATAAATAAAAACCCCCTTTAGGAATAAATTTATATCTCACTAAAATAATTCAGGAAAACCCCTAAAAATATACCCTTGATATTTTTAACTAAACTTCAGAATATTTAAGGTTTTATTCCCTTTGTTTAAAAACCATAAACTTGTATGTTTATATTTTGTGAGATTTTGATTGTTTATTGATTGACGTGTTTGTTTTTTCGTATCGAGAAGACTACGACACCGTCGAGGATCCGGAGTATTACCCCGAGGTTCCACCATCTCCATTTGCTGAGCAAGGAAAGTCACAAACCTCATTTTGATCATAATTGAGCCCATGTTTTAATTAATTATCGCTATAACTCATAAGATAATATTGTATTAGTCTAATCTCAAGCCCTAAATTATATTTATTAGATCCCCGTCCTTGTGTGTAAACCCAAGCCATGTTTATTGAGCCTAAACTCCTTGTCACTCTACAATATTATATTAGCTAGTGTCCAATGTACCGACACAACTGCTATAGGATAAAAGAACGAGTCGTAGATAGTTGGATTCTACTATATGATTTTCCCCGTTATTCTCGTCTCTGGATTCTATTGGATTTGTCTATGTTATAAGTAGGGTCGGTTTCGAGTGCAAGCTAGGGCATTGGTTGGTCGCACCCAGGGCACTATAAGGACCGGTATATGGGATCTATTGCAAAGCACTTTCATACTAACCACAAGTCTAATGGGTAAGTCCTAACTGGAGGTATGGATCGTACCAACTTGAAGCACCATAGTGGAGGGGGTAAGGGGCACCCTGCGGGTGACTTGTACCTACGAGGCTCAAGGGGGTATGGTGTTGGCCCGACGCGTCGGGGCACCATATGAAACCTATAAGAGGGTGTTATTGAATTGGTGCGTTCCATGCTAAAGGTTTTGTCACGAGTTCCCGTGGTCTGGGTCATCTCGTACACTTTGGTATCCGTGGATGAGTGCGTACCTTGTGGGTACGGTAGTACACCTCTGATCAGAGTTTAAAATCTTTTTGAAAAGTCGAGCCCATGGTCAAGGACGGGTTGTGTGACTTCTCGCAGTTAGTTTACCGTTGCTTGAATGTTCGTGTTATTCATGGCATGTAAGGACTGTTGAGCGAGGGTGGGCTGATTGTACCCCTCGAGTTAGAAGATGATGCATACACATGTTTAAATTTTTGTACTAATAACTTGTTCATATTAACTTCTTTACAAATATGCTTTTCCGCAAAGTTAGCCACTACCTTCCTTGTTATTACTCTGCATTATATTTGCATCTGGTGGCTTGCTGAGTACGATTGTACTCACCCCCATTGACTTACACCACCAGAGCCCGTCTACTATGAGGAGGATGAAGGTCTGGAGTAGCGACCCAGTCAAGGCGAGTCTGGAAGGAGGCGTTCATCTAGGACCCTTATTTTATTAGTTTCTCTTTACTTTAACACTTTTGTACTAATATGGTCTACAAACCATGAATGCTTGATGTATTGTACGTGGTCGTGTGATGAACGTCTTGTTTTTATTGATTTTCTATGGAATTTCAATAAAAGTACGGATTTATTAAATCTAGGCGTTATAAGATGGTATCAGAGCCGACTTGACTGTAGGAAGCCAAACAGACCTGACCCTAGGACTTATATTAACCGTAATTTTCTTACAAACTACTTACTACCTCGTCTTTCAAGGTTTTTACAAAAAAATCTCTCTTTTGTAGATGCAGGTTCATACCATGAATGGGACTCTCCGCGATGAGGCTGGCTTCGTTCACGAGCTTTGCATGCTCGTCGACTTCCTTGGGTTCGAGCACGAGCCCGCGTTCCACGGGATCTTCCCCGATGTGAACGAGAGCTATTGCGAGGTCACAGTCGTCATCCGCCCCTCCACCTCACAGCCCGCGTTCTACACCCATGGAGTCAAAGGACCTTCCTTCGTGGTGGCCAGCCAGCGCGCCGCTCTTCAGGCCCTCTCCGAGCTGCGGTTGGTCTACGACAGCCAGCTTCTCGAAACCGCCTACCGCTTCATGCCTATGCGCACTCCGGGGAGTCATCGCAGCATCTGCATCAGCACATTCTCCCAGTGCAACTCCGCCATCGCCCGCACCATGCGACTCCTGGAGGCCATGGACGATCTCCACACAGAGGCCGTCCTCGACGCCGACAGCCAGCATGACACCATTGACTATTACCGTCACTCATCGGAGAGCTTGAACCACGAGAACGTCGATCTCCACCGCCGGGTTCAGCAGGGGCGCCACCTGGCCACCGAGGTAGAGGAGCTAAGGCGTCAGAATGAGATTCTACGCCAGGGCATCGCTGACACCGCACAGTTGCATCGCTAGGTAGAGGAGCTGCAGAAGGACCTAGAGGAGGTCGCTCTCCTTCCGCCGCGCAAGCGGAAGTCACTCCGGACCCCTTCGGCCAGGCCCAAGAGGATATCTCGCAGCGCCTCTTCCGCCGGGCCATCCAGCTCCACCACCCCTGCACCGACTGTCCCCGCCGAGCCGATAATCGAGCTCTCCCCCGAGCTATTTTAGACGTAGTTTATGATTGCTTGTTTCATTTGTTTTGTTTTTGATTGTATTGCCACTCATGTCAGATATAAGGCATGAGTGAAGACTAAATAAGAATCAGAATGTACTAGTCTAAGTTTAAGAACTTTTGAATTTGAGAAATAAAAACTTAGTTGCATTTCCCCCCTAAAAATATGTGTCTTCTTTGGAAACCTCACTTCCAGTGCGCAGCGCACACGCAAGGGGCAGGTCGGTAGGGCCCATTGCCAATGTCTGTAGGCTGCTGGCGCGCGCGGCCCCACCTGGCAGCAGCACAAGGACAAAAGAAGGCAGTGGCCGGAGGTTGAAGACAATGCGGACGGTTGAAACTTCTTCAGGGCATAACTTCTTTATACTAACTCCGATTGACACCAAATTTTAACTGTAGGTTCTATATACTATGATTAACATGATCTATGGTTGGATTTGCAAATAAAACTACGGTTTGGGATATAGGGTGAAGAACAAAGGGCTCAGTTTGGGAATTTTCGTGGCGGAGGTGGAGCTTCGGTGGACCAACGGGGTTCATTTTCACCATCTAAGGGCTATTTAGGTGCTACTGGTATCCTCCGATCAAGCTTTAATGTCTTCTATTTGGCTGGCGACGGTGACCCGAATAGCCAAGAATCGGATTTCACCGCCGGTGAGCTACGATCGAAAATACCACAAGATGAACTAGGGAACATGATACTCTATCTATGGAGATGCTCTGGTATGAATTAATTGAAGATATATCATACCTTGCCGAAGCTCGAGGTTTGGTGGCTAGATTTGGGGGTTTCTGATGAGGTCGAGATTCGGCGACGAAGACTGTGGAAATAGGTAGCTTCAAGGTCACTAATAACGTTCAGGTTCACTTTCTAGAGAGTAGAGCAAAGGATATATGGGGAATTTTGGGACTAACCGAGGTGGCGGCGATCGGTTCTGGCGAATTCCTAGCGAACCCAAGCTCCAGGTGCTTCGGCGATCTCACGGGGGGGATGCGGAGTGGCTTAAGGCTGTAATGCATGCAACAATGGAGCTCAGGGTCCTATTTTATTTTCGTGAGTGACATGGGCGGCGACGTGCGGATTAATGGCGACGGGACGGTGACGCATGCCAAGGCATGAGGCGGAGCAGGTGCTGTCACTCGGCATGGCGGGGAGTGGTTGGAGGCGACAGCACGACAAAAAGGGGTCAACGGTCCGGCGCGGGTACGAGGACGGCGAAGAAACCGATGGTCCGAGCGGGGAGTCGGCGTGGCTGCTGAGTGTGCGTGGGATCAGGCGGACGCGGGCGCAGGGCGCGGTCGGGACGGCGTGCTAGCGAGGGGCGCGGCGCACGGGTGCAGTCCAGACGCGTGCGCAGGGCGCAGAGCGCGGCAGCGGACGTGGCCTGGTGCCAGCGCTCAGCGCCGTGACGCGCCGCCAGCGCGCATCGTGGGCATGCGGCCTGGCGTTGGCTGGCCAGATGTGCGGCCGGGTGAAATCCGGCGAGAAAAAAAACAGGAGCTTTTTTTGGAGTGAAACAATTGTTTTTTTGAAATAAATAAATAAATAATAGATAAAAGTTTGCAAACGGCACTTGTGAAATTCTGAGAAAAATGTTTGGAAAATAAGTTTTAAAATATGATGATTTTTTAAATTAAGGACATATACAAAGTTGTTGTTTAGATGAAAAAAAAGGATGATTTACGGATTAGAATCATTTGTTGGAAGATGAATGATATTTCCAGATATTGAATAGAGAATTATATTTTGAATAGTATTTTTTTAGTTCATGATCAATAATTTTAGCGTAGAAGTAATGAATGTTTCTTGAGTTGATTTATAATTTGATTTGGAGATTGGTTTTAGAATTAAATCACGTGAATTGTTTGTCGGTTTTAAAAAAATAGTACTCTTAGAATAGAGATAGAATTTGTTTGGGGAGAAATATTTAGAATCAAGGATTGTGTCGGGTAATTAGATTGGATGAAGTTTCAATATTTTAAAATGAAATGATCGGATGACAAATAGTGATTTTCGGATTTGTTGAGTGGTTTAGCATAATTTGGTAGAGTCAAAGGATAATTCAGAAGTAGACGAATAATATTTTTGGTTTGGAACTCGATTGAGATTCCCTTTGGATTTATTTTGGCACCAACGACCATAAATCGACAAGAACCAAAATTTCAAATTACCATTTTATCCAAATTAAAAGTTTTAAAACAACCTGAAAATCAGGATGTTACAACTTTGGTCTCCAGCAGCTTCCCTAAAACCTATTTCCTATATTTTTGAATCATTTATTTTATTATTATCTAACGGTAAAAATTCTAACGACTATATTTTCAACGGTTATATCTCTAACATATATACTATTATGCATGATCATTATTGTTATTAATGATTGATATAAAAATTACAACAGTTATATTTTCAACAACTATATTTTTATCGTGAATTTTTATTTTTTTCATGAATAAATAAATATCATCTAATTAATCTAAATAATTGATCTCAGAAACATCTTAAAATTATAAAGAAAATAAATATTCATTTTCCTTTTACCTTTTTCTTTTTCATCTTTCTCTTCTTTCTCTTTCTTCCTTTCTCATGCTGCAGATATGACATGCATAGGGGATGAGAGAGTTCCCCTGAAAGAACAGAAAAAATCAAGAAAGAACACTTTTTTTCAAGAACGCAACAAAGAAGCAGCAGCGGAAGTGATCAAAACCTGCAGTGCAGACTGAAATCCCTGGCGCTACGATGAGAAGGACAGCAAAAACTGAAGCTTTATCAACTCTCATGGAGCTCATCGTTCTTCTTCTTCTTCTTCCTCGCTCCTCCGATCCTCCTCCTCCCCTTCTAATCGATCTTTATAATTCTTGAGTGGGCTAGGGCATGCCACACACACTAAGAAGTTAGAATTCCCGCCTGGCCGCCTACAACCTCCTCGCCGGAGGCCGAAGCCCATCGCAAGAGGCTACCACCCGTTGTCAGAGGCCGTCGCTCGCCATCCACAGCCAGAAACTACTGCCCATCGCCAGTCTTGATTCGATGCGCAACACCGCCGCCCAAAACACTCGGTGCCTGCTACGGCTGACCCAGCGGCCAGCGGCCAGCGCCCGACGCTTGTCGTGGCCGCTCCGAAGAAGCCCGACGCCTCCCGCGGCCTCCTCGACGCGCGTCAACTGTCGCATCCGCCTCGACACCTGATGCTCGTCGCCTTCCGTAGCCGCCCCGAAGCCCGTCGCCTGACGTAGCTGCCCTGAAGCCTGTCGCCTGCTTCTACCGCCTCTAGCGCCCGCCACCGATCATCGGCCACCGTCACACTCTAACGCCCACCGTCGGTCACCGGTTGTCGCCGCCCCTAGGGCCCATTTGTTGAATAAGTCTGGCACGTTCTAGTTGGGATAGAGTTTGTTTTGCTTATCCGTTTTTCGTTTGAGCCCGAGGGCTTGATGTGCGCACGTTCGCACGGAGTTTGAGCGAGTCGCGCGGCACGTTCTGAGCTGGGAATGGCGCAGCTCACGATGGCGCGTGGTGCGCGCATCGTGGCCTGCATGCTTTTGTTCCTATATATATCAAGGAAACCAGAAAACGCGGTGGTTCTGTTTTGGCCGCACCAAAAAAATCCAGTCTCTTCTTATGTGTGTGCTTCTGCGTGTTTTGCCAGTTCGTGGTTTCGTCTTCCTCGACTCTGGCGACTGGCCAAACCCCGACGATGGTTGGAACAATTGGTATATGAGCGGCCAAACCCCGACGAGGGTTGGAACAATTGGTATAAGAGCGGAGTTGAAAGGAAGGCGTGATGGTGGGGGGTTTGTGCCGCACGGCGGGCGCTCGAATACGCCGCCACGCCACCACCGCCTATCGCTCTCCCCCACGCCGCGTCGAGGCCGAACCGGGCAACAGATCATCGTCAGGCGCACGGTCAAGGAGGCCAACACCACCATCTAGTACCCGATGCTCACCCGCACCAACTATGAGGAGTGGGAGATGCTCATGCAGGTGAACATGGAGGCGGTCGGGATCTGGTACGTGATCGAGTCGTATGAGGGTGAGGAGGTGGAGTACCGCTACGACTGTCTCGCCTTGGCGGCCATTCTCTGCTCCGTCCCAACGGAGATGCTGCCCACGCTCTGTGGCAAGCGCACGACGCGAGCCGCGTGGGAGGCCGTGAGGACGATTCGGGTCGGCGTCGAGTGTGTGCGCGAGAGCAAGGCCCAACAACTCCGGCGCGAATTCACTGCGTTGAGCTAGAAGGAGGGGGAGTCCACTGAGGATTGCTCCGTGCGCATCATCCGGCCTCGCCAACAACCTTCGTGTACTCGGCGACAACATCTCCGACGTCGACATCATACGCAAGATGCTCGACATCACGCCTGAGCACCTGGAGCATATCGCCGTCACGATGGAGACCCTCCTCGATATGAATGACGTCTCGGTCTAGGAGGTCACCGGGAGGTTGTGTGCCGTCGAGCAGCGTCACCGCAAGGCAGCCCCTGTCGTGGACAGTCAGGGCCATCTCCTGCTGACCCAGGAGGAGTGGACAGCGAAGCTCAGGATCGGGGAAAAGGGGAGCTCGAGCGGCTCGAGTGGCTCCAAAGGCTCTAGCGGCTCTAGAGGTGGCGTCGGGAATAGAAGGGCCAGCATGTCGCGTGGGCACGACAACGGCGACACTCACCAGGCTGCCGGGCCGGGCAATGGCCTAGGTGGCCAACCCAAGAAGGGTGACAAGTGCCGGTACTACGGGAAGAAGGGCCACTAGGCCAAGGAGTGTCGATCCTGGTTGCGTGATGAGGCTCATCTGGCTCAAGGCGAAGAAAAGGAGGAGTCCATCTTGATGGTGGCCATAGCAGAGGTCAACGCCACTTCTTTCCCCTCCCCGCCGATCTCCACAGCACCGCCGGCGATGCCTGCTCTGATCCACCTCGACGAGAGCAGGCTCTTCGTCTAGCTGGGCGACGAGCACCAGGGAGAGTCGACTAGATGGATCCTCGACATGGGTGCCACCAACCACATGATGGGCGCGTGATCTGCTTTCTCCGAGCTCGACATCGGCATCTGTGGCACGGTCAAGTTCGGCGACGGCTCCATTGTTAGCATCGAGGGGCGCGACACCGTCCTGTTCAAGTGCAAGGGCGGGGAACATCAGGCGCTGGAGGGAGTGTAGCACATCCCGCGCCTCACCGCCAACATCATCAGCTTGGGGTAGCTAGACGAGGAGAAGTACAAGTGGAGCTGTGAAGATGGAGTTCTCAGGGTATGGAATATGCAATGTTGCCTGCTCGCCAAGGTGGTGCGCTCTGCAAATCGCCTCTACATCCTCAAGATCAACATCGCAAGGCCAGTTTGCCTCGCGGTGCAGGGAGGTGACGCGGCCTGGCTCTGGCATGCGAGGTCCGGCCACCTCAACTTCCGTGCGCTCGAGAAGCTCGCTCGCGATGGCATGGTGCGTGGGCTGCCCCTGATGTACCACGTCGACCAAGTGTGCGATAGCTGCTTCGCTGGGAATCAGCGGCGTCTGCCGTTCCCATCCGAGGCCAAGTATCGTGTGGAGAACAAGCTCGAGTTTGTGCACGGGGACATCTGCGGGCCGGTCACGCCGGCGACGCCAAGCGGGAACAAGTTGTTCCTCCTCCTCGTCGACGACCTAAGCCGCTACATGTGGCTCATGCTCCTAAGCAGCAAGGACCAAGCGACGGGAGCCATCAAGCGCATCAAGGCGTGTGCAGAGGCGGAAACTGGGCGGAGGATGCGCACACTGCGCACTGACCGTGGCGGTGAATTCACGGCACACATGTTCGCGGAGCACTGTGTCGAGCAAGGGATCCAGAGGCATCTCACCACGCTATACACGCGCAGCAAAACGGCGTGGTCGAGAGGAGGAACCAAACGGTGATGGGGATGGACAGAAGTATGATGAAGGCTAAGTCATTGTCGGGCTGGTTTTGGGGGGAGGTAGTGAACACTGTTGTGCTCCTCCTGAACAGAGCTCCAACACAGAGTGTCGCCGGCAAGACTCCATTTGAGGTATGGCACGGCGTCAAGCCCCCAATACACTTCCTCCACACATTTGGATGTGTTGCACATGTGAAAAACGGTAGCCAGCGTCTCACCAAGCTCGACGACAGAAGCACGCCCATGGTGTTTGTCCGATACGAAGCAGGAACCAAGCCGTACCGCTTCTACAACCCGGCGTCACGGCGCGTTCACGTGTCACGTGATGCCATGTTTGAGGAGGATCGGAGCTGGGAGTGGGGCACCGAGAAGGGAGCTGGACCCGACGATGACGACGAGCCATTCCAGGTGGAGTACATCACCATGGCACCATTGGGGCAGGGAGGCCCTGCCACGAAATCCCCAACCTCGACCCCAAGCCCTGCGACACTGCCCGCGCCCACGATGTCGCCTACACCGGTACCTGCGCCTGCACCAGCGATCGAGTTCACCTCTCCTCCAACCGGGGAGCTTGATCTGGACGGTCACCACGACGACGACGCCCCTCTCTACTTCTGCACTCTGGACAACGTTCTCGGGGCATCCTCGCCTCTAGGACTTGCAGAGCGAGAGGTGGCAGAGGAGCTCATGGTGGCGATCGGAGACGAGCCAGCAACAGCTGAGGAAGCCAAGCACATCGCGGAGTGGCGCGACGCGGTGATTGAGGAGATGGCGTCCATAGAGCACAACCAGACCTGGTCTCTGGTGGACCTGCCAGTGGGACAGCACGCCATCGGCCTAAAATGGGTCTTCAAGATCAAGAAGGACGAGCACGGGAACATCACCAAGCACAAAGCCGGCTCGTCGCGAAGGGCTATGTCCAGTGCCAAGGGATTGACTACGAGGAAGTGTTCGTGCCGGTGGCCAGGATGGAATCTGTGTGTGTGCTTCTGGTCGTGGTTGCTCACAAGTCATGGTTAGTACACCACATGGATGTGAAATTGGCGTTCCTCAACGACGATCTAGCAGAGAAAGTTTATGTGCAGCAGCCGCCCGGTTTTGTCGCCACCGGGCATGAGCGCAAGGTGCTGAAGCTGCACAAGGCCCTCTACGGCCTCAAGCAAGCGCCGAGCGCATGGAATTCGAAGCTCGACAGCAGCCTGCTCGCGCTCGGTTTTGCCTAGAGCGAGTGCGAGCACGGACTGTACACACGTGGCAACAGTGAGAAGTGGCTGGTGGTGGGGATCTACGTTGATGACCTCATCATCACGGGTGGCTCCACCGAGGTGATCAGCGAGTTCAAGGAGGAGATGAAGTTGTTGTCCCGCATGAGCGACCTCAGGGTGCTCTCCTACTACCTTGGGATCGAGGCCAGGCAGGGCAACGTGGCATTGAGATCCTGCAGGATGCCTACGCCCAGAAGATTATGGACAAAGCGGACATGGGAGCCTACAACCCGTGCGCGACACCGATGGAGCCCGGATTGAAGTTGTCAAAACAAAGCACTTCACCAGCGGTCGACGCAACTGAGTACCACAACTTGATCGGGAGTCTGCGGTACCTGATGAACACAAGGCCGGACATGGCGGTCGCCGTGGGCTACTTGAGCAGGTTCATGGAGGACCCAAGGCAGGAGCACATGGCGGCGATGAAGCACTTGCTCCGGTACTGTCGCGCCCCGATTTAATAAATCAGGACTTTATTGAAATTCCATAGAAAATCAATAAAACAAGACGTTCATCACACGACCACGTACAATACGAGCAATCATTCACGGTTCGTAGACCGCATTATTACAAAAGTGAATTAAAGATGAAGAGAAACTAATAAAACAAGGGTCCTAGATGAACGCCTCCTTCCAGTCTCGCCTTGACTGGGTCGCTACTCCAGACCTTCATCCTCCTCGTAGTAGACTGGCTCTGATGTTGTAAGCCAACGGGGTGAGTACAGATGTACTCCGCAAGCCACCGAATGCAAATATAATGCAAGGTAATAACAAGGGAGATAGTGGCTAATTTAGCGGAAGCAGCATATTTGTAAAGCTTTAAATGAGAGTAATTTTATTAGTACGGAAAAGAAAACATGTGTGTGTGTATCATCATCTTCTAACTCGAGGGGTACAGTCAGCCCCACCTCGCTCAACAGTCCTTACGTGCCATGAATAACTCGAACATTCAATCAATTGTAAACTAACTGCGAGTAGTCACACAACCCGCCCTTGACCGTGGGCTCGGCTTTTCGAAAAGATTAAGTTACTCTGATCAGAGATGTACCACTGTACCCACAAGGCACGCACTCATCACCTACACCGAAGTGTAACGAGATGACCCATCACACGGGAACTCGTGCCAAAACCTTCCATATAGTCCTCCCCGACTCAATAGCACCCTCTTATGGGTTTCATATGGTGTCCCGACGCATCGGAGCCCCACCATACCCCCCTTGAGCCTCGTCGGTACAAGTCGCCCGCAGGCTAGCCCCTTGCCCCCTCCTCTATGGTGCATCGAGCCGGAGCATTCCATACTTCCAGTCAGGACTTACCCATTAGACTTGTGGTTGGTACGGAAGTGCTTTGCAACAGATCCCGCAGACCGGTCCTTATAGTGCCCCAGGTGCGACAAACCAGTGCCCGAGCTTGCACCCGGAACCCACCATACTTATAACCTAGCCAACTCCAACAGAGTCCAGAGACGAGAATAACAAGGAAATACATATACAGAATCCAGCTATCTACGACTCGTTCTTTTTATCCTATAGCAGTTGTGCCGGTACATTGGGCACTAGCTAATATTTTAATAGTAGAGTGACAAGGAGTTAGGGCTCAATAAGCATGGCTTGGGTTTGCACACAAGGACGGGGATCTAATAAATATAAGTGTAAGGCTTGATTATTGGACTAATGCAATATTATCCTATGGGTTATAGCGATAATTTATTAAATCATGGGCTCAATAATGATCAACTGTGTCCACAAAGGTGGTCGATGACTTGCCTTGCTCAGCAAATGGGGATGGAGGAACCTCGGGGTAGAACTCCTGCTCCTCGACGAACTCGTAGTCTTCTCGTTACGAAAAATAAATAATACATTCAATAAACAGATAAAATTCACAAAACAAAGGAACATACATCATTTGTGGGTGTTTTTATGTGAAGTAGTATTTTAATATTCTGAGTTTTATATAAAACAATAAAGTCTAATATTTTAGGGTTTTTCCCAATTTATTTTCTGTATTATTCATTTTAATCCTAAGGGATTTTTATTCATTTATTTATTAATAATATTTTGGGCAACAGAAACATACTGTTTTTATGGCATTAATGTGTGGAGAATAATATTCTGGTTCTAACAAAGTTTGAATGGTGAAATTTGGAGTTAATTTGAGCAAGATATGAATTTTCAAAGTTTAAATCAATTTCTAGAATTTTATTTAAACAGAAAATGGGCTCTTGGTCCACGGTGAGCCAGGCCCACGGTGGATCGCGCCACTGTGGCGTGGACCGGATCAACCAGATCCGTTGGATCTTGATCCAGCGGCCAGGCGCGAGGCGGGAGGTTTAAATGAATTTGGACGGCTGCGATTAAAACGTGACAGATGGGTACACGTGGACGCACCGGATGGATCCGGGGTTTTAAGTTGCGATCAACGGCCGCGATCGCACGATACCCCTTCGATCAGATCCGAGGGCCCGGATTAAATCCCGAAGGGATTTAATCGTGGCCCTCCGATCGTGATCGGATGGCCTTGATCGCGTCCGGCACGGCACGCGCTAAGGGGGCGCGTACCCCCTTCGTCTCCGGCGACGGCGGGCTCGGGTGCGGCTATGGCGGCGACGGCGAGCGCCTACAGGCCTATCTAACGGCAAAAATGGAACGGGGAGGGGAGGGCGGTCATGACCGTACCTCTGGTGGCGACGGCGGCGAAGAACGGCGACCGGCGACGAGGGTAGACGACGAAGAGGGTTCGGGAGCTCGACGGCGGTGGTGATTCGGCGGGTTCCAAGGCCAACGGAGTGGTGGCCGGGGATGGGCGGTCGACGTCGGTCTCGATGGTGGCGGTGGCTAAGGCGGAGGAGGCCGGAGGCGGTGGCGATGTCTCGCCGGAGGTGGAGCAGAGGAGGGGCTCGCAAAAACCGTAGCGGCGCTCTGGAGGGCGAAGGCTAAGGCTTAGGCGGTGTGGGGGTGAGGGCGGCGTCCACAGGGGTTTAAATAGGGGTCGCCGGTGGTCGGATTGGAAGAGAATCGAGGAAGCCGAGAGGGCTCCGGCGATCCCTTTCCAAGAGCTCCGGGTGTACTGCCATAAACGCGAAAACGCGTGGCTAAAGAAGGAATGGCGTCGTCGGTGATCAGGGAAGGCGATCCGGGGTGGATCAAGCGAACGCGGGCGGCCGGCGGCGAGGAAACGGAAGGTGATCGCCGGGTAGAAGGAAAGGGGATCCCCTTCCCGGGAGGAAGATGAATCTGACAGGTGGGCTCCACCTGTCAGTGGGCGAACGAAAAAGGGAAGGGGCCGACAGGCGGGTCCGGACGGTCAGTGGCGCGGCGGGGGCTGACCGGTGGGTCCAGGCGGGGCGCGGGCGGGAGGAGAGAGGGGAGGGCGGCGCCGACAGGCGGGTCCCGCTTGTCAGTGGGAGGCAGTGATGGGCTGGGCCTAAAGGCCGTTGGAGGGGGTTTCGGGGTTGAGGCCCATTAAGCTTTTTAATCCTTTTCTGATTTAAAATAATTCCAGTAATTCATTTATTTGATTAAGGGTTGGATCACTGTTGATAAAAATTTGTAAAAATTTCTAAAATTATATCTTGGTCTCTAGTCTATCTCATAAAAT
Organism: Zizania palustris; assembly: GCA_019279435.1. Lineage (NCBI taxonomy): Eukaryota > Viridiplantae > Streptophyta > Magnoliopsida > Poales > Poaceae > Zizania > Zizania palustris. Next base: position 27,278,356 of record JAAALK010000081.1, on the reverse strand, counting down.
TTTCAAGTCCAGATTTTGTATATTTCTCCCTGTTTGGCTTTATTTGGGTTCTTTTATGATTTTCCTTCAATAAATAAATCCAGAAATGATTTAAATAATATTTTTCTTTTATTTTATTCCTTTTTAATTTCTGGGGTGTTACAATCCTATCCCCCTTACAGAGAATCTCGTCCCCGAGATTCGGATCAATCCTCGAATAGCTCAGGATGCTGTGCCTTGAGTTCATCTTCTTTTTCCCATGTAGCTTCCTCTACTGGATGATTGCTCCACTGCACTTTGCAGAAGCGGATGACTCGACTCCTGGTGATTCTTTCTTTGACTTCCAATATCTCGACCGGTTTTTCCACATAGGTCAGATCTTCTTGGACATCCAACTGCTGAAGATCCACTTGCTCCGTGGGGACGCGGAGACACTTCTTGAGTTGGGATACATGGAACACATCATGCACTCCAGTCAACGAAGGTGGTAGTTCCAACTGATAAGCTACTTCGCCTTGGCGTCGAATAACGGGAAATGGTCCAATATATCGAGGGGCTAACTTTCCTCTCATGTTAAACCGTTGAGTTCCACGGAGAGGCGTGACTCGTAGGTAGACATGATCTCCTTCTTCAAAGGCTAGGTCTCGACGGCGATTGTCGGCATAGCTCTTCTGTCGCGATTGGGCTGTCCTGAGTCGGTCTCTGATGATCCGTACCTTCTCTTCAGCTTCTCGAAGAATGTCGGTTCCGAATACTTGGGATTCACCCGTTTGGTCCCAAAGTAGAGGCGTTCTGCACTTACGTCCATATAGGGCTTCAAAAGGAGACATCTGAAGATTGGCTTGATAACTATTGTTGTATGAAAACTCTGCATATGGCAAGCTCTTGTCCCAAGTGGCTCCAAAGTCCAAAACACATGCCCGAAGCATATCCTCTAGTATCTGATTTACCCTTTCTGTTTGCCCATCTGTCTGAGGATGGTAGGCGGTACTGAAATTCAATCTCGTGCCCATCTCTTCTTGGAGGTTCTTCCAAAAGCGAGAGGTGAACTGACTTCCTCGGTCAGACACTATCTTCTTGGGCACTCCATGAAGACATACTATCCGGGCCATATATAGCTCTGCTAGCTTAGGGCCACTGAAGGTCGTCTTGACGGCTATGAAATGAGCTACTTTTGTAAGCCGATCAATGATCACCCATATAGAATCATACCCCAGTTGGGTCTTTGGTAATCCGGTGATGAAATCCATACCGATCTCTTCCCACTTCCATTCTGGCACTTTAAGTGGTTGTAGCAATCCTGCAGGTCTCTGATGTTCAGCTTTTACTCTTCTGCAGGTGTCACATTCGGCGACGAACTGGGCAATCTCTCTTTTCATGCTAACCCACCAATAACGTTCCTTTAGATCCTGGTACATCTTGGTACTGCCGGGGTGAATGGAGTACAATGTCTCATGGGCTTCTCTTAGGATAAGAGTCTTTATCTCAGGTTTATCCGGCACACATATCCGAGTTCCAAACCATATGGTGCCATTCTCGTCCTCGGAAAATCCGGGGGCTTTTCCTTGTCTCATGTTCTTCTTAATGGCCGCTATATCCGGGTCTTCTGACTGAGCTTCACGAATATGCTCGAACAAGACAGGTTGGGTCTCCAAGGTGGCTAGATATGCTCTGGTGGTCAATCCAAGATTTAAGTTTTCCATCTCCTTACATAACAAGGGTGCGTGTTCCTGAATCATCATAGCTGTGCAATATCCCTTGCGACTTAAGGCATCAGCTACCACATTTGCTTTTCCTGGGTGGTAGTGAATACCCAAGTCATAGTCCTTGATTAGTTCCAACCATCGTCTTTGCCTCAGATTAAGGTCAGGCTGTGTGAAGATATACTTCAAACTCTTGTGATCTGTAAAGATCTCACAGCGATTCCCAACCAAATAGTGCCTCCAAATCTTGAGGGCGTGCACTACGGCGGCTAATTCCAAATCATGGGTCGGATAATTCAACTCATGAGGTCTCAACTGTCGGGAGGCATAAGAGATAACCTTCCCATCTTGCATAAGAACACATCCCAATCCTTGGCGAGATGCGTCGCAATAGACATGGAAGTCTTTGCGGATATCCGGTAGGGTCAGTATAGGTGCAGACACCAGACGAGTCTTGAGGGTACGGAAACTTTCCTCGCATTCAGGAGTCCATTCGAACTTCTCTCCTTTCTGCAACAACTTGGTCATTGGCTTGGCTATCTTAGAAAAATTCTCGATGAATCTTCGGTAATATCCGGCCAAGCCCAGAAAACTTCGTATCTCAGATACGTTCGTGGGTGGCAACCAATCTGTAACTGCTTCTACAGTGGCAGGGTCTACTGCGATTCCTTGCGCAGAGATGATGTGTCCGAGGAACTTTACTTCTGCCGTCCAAAACTTGCATTTGCTGTACTTGGCATACAATTGATGTTCCCTTAACTTTCCTAAGGTTAACCGGAGGTGAGTCTCGTGCTCCTTCTGGTCCTTGGAATAAATGAGGATGTCGTCTATGAAGACCACGATGAACTTGTCCAGATATTCCATGAACACTTTATTCATCATATTCATGAAGAATGCAGGGGCGTTGGTCAATCCAAAGGACATAACCGTGCACTCGTATAATCCATAACGGGTAGTGAAGGCAGTCTTGGGTATATCCTCTTCTCGAATCCTCAACTGATGGTAACCCGACCGCAGGTCGATCTTCGAGAATACCGTAGCTCCCTTGAGCTGGTCGAAGAGATCGTCGATCCGAGGCAATGGGTACTTATTCTTGATGGTTACCTCATTCAAGGCGCGATAATCCACACACATACGCTTTGCCTTGTCTTCTTTCTTCTCGACGAAGATGACGGGAGCACCCCATGGCGACGTACTTGGTCTGATATAGCCTTTCCTTTCAAGATCCTCCAGTTGCTGCTTCATCTCAGCTAATTCGTTGGCGGCCATCCGGTATGGTCGCTTGTAGATAGGGGTGGTTCCTGGCACCAAGTCAATCCTGAACTCGATGTCCCTCTTGGGTGGCATCCCTGGTAGATCCTCTGGGAATACGTCCGGGTATTCACTGACTACTGGTATCTCTTCCAAGGTAATCTGATGTAGTCTTGGTCTTCTGATCTTCAATCTTGGCATCTGAAATGTGATGGCAGTACCTTCTTCGCTGGTCACAGTCACTTTTCTTTGGGCACATTCTATCACTCCTTGGTATTTATTTAACCAATCCATTCCTAGAATGAGATCCAGGCCTTGGCATTCTATTAGGATGGGGTCGGCCCAAAATACGGTGCCGTGGATATCTATCCATACCTTTGGGCTATATGTTAGGGCTAGAGTTTGTTTTCCCGGGGTGACTATTTGTACGGCTCTGGGTAGTTCTTCTGTGCTTAGATTGTTCTTTTCCACAAATTCAGTTGAGATGAAGGAGTGCGTAGCTCCGGTGTCAAACAAAACTCTTGCAATTGCTGAATTTACCATGAACTTACCCATCACGATCTCGGGCGCAGCCTGGGCTTCCTCGGCGGTGACATGGTTGACACGAGCACGGATGGCGGGGTTCGTCGTGACTCCCTGTGCGCGCTTGGGGTGGGGGCACTGATAGGCGAAGTGCCCTTCCTGGCGGCAGTTAAAACATACCACGGGCTTGCCGTGCTTGTCGCGCAGAATCTCTGCCTTCTTTGCCGGGGCGGGTGGTGCAGCTGGCGCGGCAGGAGCGGGGCGAGGCTGTCCGGCTCCGGTGTTGGCGGCAGGTGGTGCCGGACGATGTACTGGGCGGGGGTGGTATTGTGGCGTCGGAGGAGGAGGGGTGAAGCGAGGCCTCTGCGCCATGCCTTGGTTCTGCCTGAAAGCAATCATTCTTTTCCTCTTCAGGTCGACCTTATTTTGCTGAGTCTCCTGAATAATAGCCTTATTAACCAACTTTTGGAAGTTGGCATAATCTCCGGAAACGAGTTGAAGGGACAACTCATCCTTAAGACCTCGAAGGAACTTAGACTGCCTGGCCACGTCAGTACGGACTTCTTCAGGCGCGTATCGAGCCAGCCGGTTGAACTCATGTAAATACTCCGTGACGGACCTGCTCCCCTGCTGCAGGTCCCTGAACTCCTGCTGCTTCTGTGCGATGATGCCCTCTGGGATATGAGCGGCACGGAAAGCATCAGAAAATTCTGCCCAAGTGTGAACATGTCCTTCGGGCAGAGTCTCTCGCAGGTTGTCCCACCATTCTGCGGCGGGACCCTGGAGCTGATGGGCGGCGAAGGCCACTTTTTCCTGCTCAGTGCAGGTCAGAAGGTCCAGTTTCTTGGCGATAGTCCTCAACCAATCCCCGGCCTCCATGGGGTTGGTGGTGCTCGAGAAAGTCGGCGGGCGGACTCGGAGGAATTCCGAGAGCTGAGAGGCGGGAGCGGGGGCTGGAGTGGCTGGTCGAGGCAGCTCGGGCTGTTGATGGTGGCGGAAGAAATGAGCCTGCTGCTCCTGCATTTGCTGCTGCTGCTGTTGCATCTGATTCAATAGGGCAGCAACCAACTGGTTCTGAGTGGCCATCATCTCAGCCAGTGTGGGGTGGTTGGCGACTGGGGCTTGCCTTTGCCCGGTCGCTCCCCATTGTGGCAGGTTGCCACTATCCCCTCCGTTCTGAGGAGCATCTGATCCTTGAGTGTTGGTCATCCTGGAATTTTCAACGTGTACACATTTATTTTGGTGAACTTCTTTTATATTTTATTTCAAAAGGATACCGTTCTTGCGGTTACATTTATTCTCTCATTCATGCCTTATATTTTGACATGAATGCTAATACAAGCAAGCAAATAAAAATAACAATCAATCGTAAAACTACGTCTAAGGCAGCTCGGGGGACGGCTCGATCTCGGGCTCGTGGGAGACGGGCGGGGTCGAGGAACTGGACGGTCCGGCGGGTGGTGCGCTGCGGGAGATCCTCTTGGGCCTCACGGTGGGAGTCTGAATGGGTTTCTTCCGGCGAGGCGGAAGAGGTGCGATCTCCTCAATGTCCTTCTTCAACTCTCTGAGCTGCTGACGAAGCTGGGTATGGACCATGGTGCCCTGGCGTAGAAGCTCGTTCTGACGTCTCAACTCCTCTACCTCAAGGGTCAACAGAGGGTTCTGCTCAAGCTGTCGACGGAGCTCGGCGTTCTCCCTGGTCAGGTTCTCCGAAGTGTGGCGGTAGAAGTCGATGGTGTCGTGCTGGCTGTCTGCGTCGAGGATGGCCTCTGTGTGGAGGTTGTCCATGGCCTCCAAGAGTCTCATCGTGCGGGTGATGGCGGAGTTGCTCTGGGTGAGGGGACTGATGTAGATGCTGCGGTGACTCCCGGGTGTGCGCATGGGCATGAAGCGGTAGACGGTGTCGCGGAGGTGGCAGTCGTAGACCAGTCGAAGCTCGGCGAGGGACTGGAGAGCGGATCGCTGGCTGGCCACCACGAAGGAAGGTCCTCCAACTCCATGGGTGTAGAAGGGTGGCTGCGTGGAAGAGGGGCGTATCACAACCGTGACCTCGCAGTAGCTCTCGTTCGCATCGGGAAAAATCCCGTGGAACGCAGGCTCATGGGGAAACCCCAAAAAGTCGACGAGCACGCGAAGCTCGCGGATGAATCCGGCCTCATCACGAAGAGTCCCGCTCATGGTATGGACCGGCATCTACAAAAGAGAGAAATTTTTGTGAAAACTTCAGAAGATGAGAAGGTAAGTAATTTTTTTGTAAAATATAGTGAATATATATAGGTCCTAAGGTCAGGTCTGTTTGGCTTCCTACAGTCAAGTCGGCTCTGATACCATCTTGTCGCGCCCCGATTTAATAAATCAGGACTTTATTGAAATTCCATAGAAAATCAATAAAACAAGATGTTCATCACACGACCACGTACAATACGAGCAATCATTCACGGTTCGTAGACCGCATTATTACAAAAGTGAATTAAAGATGAAGAGAAACTAATAAAACAAGGGTCCTAGATGAACGCCTCCTTCCAGTCTCGCCTTGACTGGGTCGCTACTCCAGACCTTCATCCTCCTCGTAGTAGACTGGCTCTGATGTTGTAAGCCAACGGGGTGAGTACAGATGTACTCCGCAAGCCACCGAATGCAAATATAATGCAAGGTAATAACAAGGGAGATAGTGGCTAATTTAGCGGAAGCAGCATATTTGTAAAGCTTTAAATGAGAGTAATTTTATTAGTACGGAAAAGAAAACATGTGTGTGTGTATCATCATCTTCTAACTCGAGGGGTACAGTCAGCCCCACCTCGCTCAACAGTCCTTACGTGCCATGAATAACTCGAACATTCAATCAATTGTAAACTAACTGCGAGTAGTCACACAACCCGCCCTTGACCGTGGGCTCGGCTTTTCGAAAAGATTAAGTTACTCTGATCAGAGATGTACCACTGTACCCACAAGGCACGCACTCATCACCTACACCGAAGTGTAACGAGATGACCCATCACACGGGAACTCGTGCCAAAACCTTCCATATAGTCCTCCCCGACTCAATAGCACCCTCTTATGGGTTTCATATGGTGTCCCGACGCATCGGAGCCCCACCATACCCCCCCTTGAGCCTCGTCGGTACAAGTCGCCCGCAGGCTAGCCCCTTGCCCCCTCCTCTATGGTGCATCGAGCCGGAGCATTCCATACTTCCAGTCAGGACTTACCCATTAGACTTGTGGTTGGTACGGAAGTGCTTTGCAACAGATCCCGCAGACCGGTCCTTATAGTGCCCCGGGTGCGACAAACCAGTGCCCGAGCTTGCACCCGGAACCCACCATACTTATAACCTAGCCAACTCCAACAGAGTCCAGAGACGAGAATAACAAGGAAATACATATACAGAATCCAGCTATCTACGACTCGTTCTTTTTATCCTATAACAGTTGTGCCGGTACATTGGGCACTAGCTAATATTTTAATAGTAGAGTGACAAGGAGTTAGGGCTCAATAAGCATGGCTTGGGTTTGCACACAAGGACGGGGATCTAATAAATATAAGTGTAAGGCTTGATTATTGGACTAATGCAATATTATCCTATGGGTTATAGCGATAATTTATTAAATCATGGGCTCAATAATGATCAACTGTGTCCACAAAGGTGGTCGATGACTTGCCTTGCTCAGCAAATGGGGATGGAGGAACCTCGGGGTAGAACTCCTGCTCCTCGACGAACTCGTAGTCTTCTCGTTACGAAAAATAAATAATACATTCAATAAACAGATAAAATTCACAAAACAAAGGAACATACATCATTTGTGGGTGTTTTTATGTGAAGTAGTATTTTAATATTCTGAGTTTTATATAAAACAATAAAGTCTAATATTTTAGGGTTTTTCCCAATTTATTTTCTGTATTATTCATTTTAATCCTAAGGGATTTTTATTCATTTATTTATTAATAATATTTTGGGCAACAGAAACATACTGTTTTTATGGCATTAATGTGTGGAGAATAATATTCTGGTTCTAACAAAGTTTGAATGGTGAAATTTGGAGTTAATTTGAGCAAGATATGAATTTTCAAAGTTTAAATCAATTTCTAGAATTTTATTTAAACAGAAAATGGGCTCTTGGTCCACGGTGAGCCAGGCCCACGGTGGACCGCGCCACTGTGGCGTGGACCGGATCAACCAGATCCGTTGGATCTTGATCCAGCGGCCAGGCGCGAGGCGGGAGGTTTAAATGAATTTGGACGGCTGCGATTAAAACGTGACAGATGGGTACACGTGGACGCACCGGATGGATCCGGGGTTTTAAGTTGCGATCAACGGCCGCGATCGCACGATACCCCTTCGATCAGATCCGAGGGCCCGGATTAAATCCCGAAGGGATTTAATCGTGGCCCTCCGATCGTGATCGGATGGCCTTGATCGCGTCCGGCACGGCACGCGCTAAGGGGGCGCGTACCCCCTTCGTCTCCGGCGACGGCGGGCTCGGGTGCGGCTATGGCGGCGACGGCGAGCGCCTACAGGCCTATCTAACGGCAAAAATGGAACGGGGAGGGGAGGGCGGTCATGACCGTACCTCTGGTGGCGACGGCGGCGAAGAACGGCGACCGGCGACGAGGGTAGACGACGAAGAGGGTTCGGGAGCTCGACGGCGGTGGTGATTCGGCGGGTTCCAAGGCCAACGGAGTGGTGGCCGGGGATGGGCGGTCGACGTCGGTCTCGATGGTGGCGGTGGCTAAGGCGGAGGAGGCCGGAGGCGGTGGCGATGTCTCGCCGGAGGTGGAGCAGAGGAGGGGCTCGCAAAAACCGTAGCGGCGCTCTGGAGGGCGAAGGCTAAGGCTTAGGCGGTGTGGGGGTGAGGGCGGCGTCCACAGGGGTTTAAATAGGGGTCGCCGGTGGTCGGATTGGAAGAGAATCGAGGAAGCCGAGAGGGCTCCGGCGATCCCTTTCCAAGAGCTCCGGGTGTACTGCCATAAACGCGAAAACGCGTGGCTAAAGAAGGAATGGCGTCGTCGGTGATCAGGGAAGGCGATCCGGGGTGGATCAAGCGAACGCGGGCGGCCGGCGGCGAGGAAACGGAAGGTGATCGCCGGGTAGAAGGAAAGGGGATCCCCTTCCCGGGAGGAAGATGAATCTGACAGGTGGGCTCCACCTGTCAGTGGGCGAACGAAAAAGGGAAGGGGCCGACAGGCGGGTCCGGACGGTCAGTGGCGCGGCGGGGGCTGACCGGTGGGTCCAGGCGGGGCGCGGGCGGGAGGAGAGAGGGGAGGGCGGCGCCGACAGGCGGGTCCCGCTTGTCAGTGGGAGGCAGTGATGGGCTGGGCCTAAAGGCCGTTGGAGGGGGTTTCGGGGTTGAGGCCCATTAAGCTTTTTAATCCTTTTCTGATTTAAAATAATTCCAGTAATTCATTTATTTGATTAAGGGTTGGATCACTGTTGATAAAAATTTGTAAAAATTTCTAAAATTATATCTTGGTCTCTAGTCTATCTCATAAAATTTTCAAGTCCAGATTTTGTATATTTCTCCCTGTTTGGCTTTATTTGGGTTCTTTTATGATTTTCCTTCAATAAATAAATCCAGAAATGATTTAAATAATATTTTTCTTTTATTTTATTCCTTTTTAATTTCTGGGGTGTTACAGGTACGTGGCTGGCACGATTGACTACGGCTTGGCGTACACCAGCAACGCTGAGCTCAACCTCGTCAGCTACAGCAACAGTAACATGGCCGGCGATGTCGATGACCGGAAGAGTACGAGCGGCATCCTCTACTTCCTCGACAGCAACCTGGTAGCGTGGCAGTCGCAGAAGTAGCGCGTAGTGACATTGTCTTCGTGCGAAGTAGAGTATATCATCGGGGAAGTGGCAGCTTGCCAGGGTGTCTGGCTCCGGCGTCTGTTGCAGGACATGGTGGGTGTCGGCGTGTCTCCATCTCAACCCAAGTTGGACAACCAGTCCGCGATCGCCCTCAACAAGAATCTGGTGCTTCACGATCGTTCTAAGCACATTGATACAAAATTCCACTACATTCGTGAATGTTTGGATGGTGGGGCGGTGCGCCTAGTGTTCGTGAGCACCCAAGGGTAGCTCGCGGACATCATGACGAAGGCGCTCGAGAAGTCCAAGTTCCAGGAGCTTCACGAGTTGATCGGCGTCATCAAGCTGATGTGAACGGCGCCAGATCTTAGGGGGAGATTGTTGAATAAGTTTGGCACGTTCTAGTTGGGATAGAGTTTGTCTTCCTTATCCGTTTCTTTCGGTTTGTTTGAGCCCGAGTCTATTGGGAGCGTCCTGAACGCGGGCTTGATGTGCGCACGTTCGCACGAAGTCTGTTGGTTGAGCGAGTCGTGTGGCATATTCTGAGCTGGGGATGGCGCAGCTCATGATGGAGCGTGGCGCGTGGTGCGCGCGTCGTGGCCTGCATGGCATGCATGCTTTTGTTCCTATATATATCAAGGAAACTAGAAAACGCGGTGGTTCTGTTTTGGCCGCACCAAAAAAATCCAGTCTCGCTTGTGTGTGTGCTTCTGCGTGTTTTGCCAGTTCGTGGCTTCGTCTTCCTCGACTCCGGCGACCGGCCCAACCCTGGCAAGGGTTGGAACACCATTGTCGTTGCCCTTTAGCACACACGAACTCGACTCCAACGCGCCGATCTACAAATTTGCACTGCAAATGAATACATTGTGTTTGTAATCGCGAGCCGAGCTGGCTTGTGGCTCGGTCGAGCCTGAGCCGAACCGATATTTTGTCTCATTAAGATGACTGAGCCGATATTCGGCTCACTGAAGAGAGGCTCGACCAAGCCGAGCCCCGAGTCAGCTCGACTCAGCTCGTTGCCAGCCCTAAAGGCGGAATCGCGCGACTAGTGCGGCCATCACGATGGCATAGGTTGTCGCGGACCTTATCTCACGTCGAGCGGTGCTCTACGGCCGGCGGACTACGGCCGTTAGCGCTCCTTCGCCGGCCACCCACCCCACGTGACTCTGCCTACGCCGCCTCCTCTGCCGAACCCACAGCCGCCGGCCGTCCCGACCCATGCTTACGTCATCTGCCCCAACCCGCGCCTTCCTCTTGGCTTCGGTGCGTTGACCCTAGGCTCTCCTCTCGCCGTCGGATGAAATGGGCTTCCACACGGCAATCATCCAGTTGGGGTCGCACACCTTGCAGGCCGCACCCATCGCCCATACAATTTTTCCCATTAATTATCAACCTAGGACTCCGTTTGGATGAAAAACGTCGTTTTGATCTCTTGTTAGAATTACTAGTCACTACTAATTTTTTTTGCAAAATGTTTCGAAACGTAAACTCGAGAAACATCTATCCTTTGTACTTACATGCCATAAGAGAGAATCATCCAAAAAGGATGTTTCACACCAATTCTCAATTCGGAATTGAAACCACCGATACTCGAACGATTTCGCAAGTGATTCTGATTTAGGATCCAGAAACAATTTTAGACAAAATATATAGTTCCGAAACGTTTCTTCGAGAATCCGGTGCCTACCAAACACGCTTACGAGGGTTTTTTCTAAGAAAGTAACATTACTCGATCCTATAATCAGTTGAGTTGTGGTTGTATACAGGCAGAACTACTGCAGCCGCATGCAGTGGTGAGCTAGGTCTCACTTCTCATCAGTTGGGTATGAGCTTGAAGCGAGGCTTGGAGAACGCCGGAGATGGGTCGTAGCGCCCGTAGTCGTTGGTCTTCACCATTAGGTTCCTTGGATGTGCTGCTGCTCCTGAAGAAGATGTCGTCGCCCCCTCTCCATGCGCATCGGCGTCACTGGAATAGCCCTGAATTAATATCATCACAAACACTGTATTCATGCCTTGTTCTAGCTAGCGCATTCTCCAACTTTGTAATCTACGATTTAATTAAGCGAAGAGACGATGAATAGAGCTCGTTTTGGTTTGCAGAAACTTTATCTTTTATATATATATACCTTTTGAGTCTTTTCTTGCGCCAGCTCTCTTCTTCCTCCTGTGTAAAAGTAATCATGGAAGATTAGTTACTGAACAAGTACAGAAGAAATCAAGAAAGAACACTTTTTTTTCAAGAGCGCAACAAAGAAGAAGCAGCGGAAGTGATCAGACCTGCAGTGCAGACTGAAATCCCTGACGCTACGATGAGCAGGACGGCAAAAACTGAAGCTTTATCAACTCTCATGGAGTTCATCGTTCTTCTTCTTCTTCTTCCTCGCTCCTCCGATCCTCCTCCTCCCCTTCTAATCGATCTTTATAGTTCTTGAACGGGCACATCGCACCAGAACAGTACATTTTAAGGTTTATATAGCCGGCGAACAGTGCTAGTATAGCTTCCATCTTTTGGCAGGCATGCATGGTTGGTGCGTCCAAATTCTCTCCATATAATAACGGAAAGCGAAAGGAGGAGGACGACGACGATGAGCACTCGGCCTCAGCTCGATGGTTTCTGAGTGTGCAGCCAAGTGTTAGTGGGCTGCTAATATGCTATGTGTCAAAAAGGAGGAGAGTGGCAGCTGCAGCCTGATTGAATTGCTCCCGTTCATGGTGCGTGGCCTTCTCCTTCGTCGACCGATCGACCGCTAAAGAGGTGACAGGGGGAATGTCGCATGGGGCCATGAACGCACCCACCAGCAAGCATGCACCATGGAACACGTACAGCGCAGCGTGGTTTCCATGTCACTGGGCAGAAACTGGCCGGCGAGGCTTGCTTGCTTGCGCAGCGTCGTCTGCGTGACGAACGAATCAAGAAAAGTTCGATTGAGTTTAAATGACTAATTTCGTGAGCTAAGCCCGTCCTAATTAACATGAACAATACGCAAGGCAGCACTCCTGGGAAAGAATTTCCCTGTGGGCTGATAACCGTCGGGATAATACAAAAACCGACAGGGAAATAGGAAAATAAATTTTCCCGGCGGTCCCTGCCGCAGTCCGTGTCTATATTTCTGTCGGAAATTAAGAAACCGACATGAAAATGGTGCTGCCGACAGGACTATTCTGTTTTGCAGTACAGAATTTCCCTGTGGTAACCGAACCGTCAGGATAATATGAATACCGTCAGGATAGTTTATTTTTCGTAATATAAAAAATCGTATAAATACATATTTGGTTTGTCCAATTTTTTGTTGGCACGTACTCTACGAAATCTTTTATGGTAATCCATACATATGCATTGCCCCAATGGTTAATATTAAGGGTTAATTTTTTTCTATGTCATTACAATTTTTATGGTTTGTCAATATGTCATCGGTGTATCACTAACAGATAAGGGCCACCACTTCACTGATAGTGGCATGTAAACAATTTTTAAAAATTATAATGATATGTGAATAATTTTTCATAATATTTATTAATCCTTCAAAGTTTATGACATCAATTACTCTTCTGAAATAAAATAAGGTACTCCCTCGGTCTCCAAATACAATAATTTCTATTATTCCAATTTTATTTCAAATATTACAACTTCCGTAATTTTTTCACCTAATTTTTTTTCTATTTTACCCCTATCTACCATAGTTGCACATAGTATTAATTGCTTAGAATATTAGTTGTCTCTATTGTTTATATTTACGAGGGTAGTTCATGTTTTTTCATAGCATCTTAATACACATGCCAAAGTGGTTATAATTTGGGACGAAATGAGTAATTAGTAATATTTTCTTATATATATATAATTCATAATTAGTAACGTGAATAAATCCGCTTAAAAAATTTCAATTTCAAATGTATTCAGATTTTAGAACTGTATTTTTTGTTTCACATATAAAAAATTTTGAAGACCACAAATACAAGGTTTATATATATTAAATAATTATTTTGAATTTACTTTCGGCATCATTGAAATTTCAATGTTGTTGGTAGGATTAACATGGATCGTTAAATTATGATATATATTATTGGGGTAAAAGATTATGCCTATAGGTTTAAATAGTCTCTAACGGCTAGCTTAGAGATAAAGCAAAATTTGTACTGGTGCAGGCCTTTGGGAGAGATAATAACCTTATGTCCAGTTCAAAGTATATTCTTTGCCTGAGTTCTAAATGCCTATTACAGTAGAAAATGCAGATATTTATATGCAAAGATACAATAGGAAAATATTATTCTGCCCTCTAGCTACAACCATCATTATGGACTTTGTATAAGACTTTGTAGGGGCAGAATAGTAAAACCAATTATAAACATAACTAAAAAGCAAACATTTTATCGTGTATTACGTCGTACCTCTGGGATGAAGATCCTTCGAAGTAGAGGTGTCCTTCGAGATCCTTTGGCTGCTCGAAGCTTCAATAGTGAGGATCCATATTACCCTCTTAATGTTTTATATTTCTGGTCTATGCAGTTAAGGTAGCGTTTGGTTCGAGGGCAAAGGTGGATAGAATGATTTCATCTAATTTTTGTGGGATGTGGTGATACGATTTTTTGTTTGGTTAGATGGGATAGGATGATTCAATTTTTTGTTTGGTTGGAGATAGATGAGAATGGATAGGATGAAATCCTCTCACAAAAGAGGGTGGATGAGTTCATCTAGCAAAAAAATTCAGATGGAACTATTCAGCATCTAGAAGGAATATTTTCTTATGTTGGATAGTTATGTCCAGCCTGCCCACGAACCAAACATTACTCAAAATAGATGAAATGATTCCATCCAACCCTTAGTGCACAAAGACAACAGCCAAATACTTTTTGTTTTCCTTACTAAAGACATAACTGAATACTTAAGTTTTCTTATAATATTGTAACCTATACAACGACACTTCCTATGCCTAATTCTATATATCTACAAACAAACGAACAAATGTAGAAATGAGTGTCAGCCGTACATTCTCAAATGCTCATGTGTGTCAGGCCTTTCAGCTCGACCGATCAAGTAAAATTACTCGTATACTATTATAATTTTTAGAAATTATCTATATGTCACTGTTGGTTAGTGATTGTGGTGGCCACTATCTAGCAGTGACATACTGATGACATTTTGACAAACTGTAAAAATTATAATCATACATAAAAATTAACCCAATAATCAACCATCATCCAGTCGTCGGCAGCAGTGCCCTAGCTTAGCTTGACGACGACATATATCAATCATGCGCGTGCTTTGTGATAATAAGAAACCAAGAAGAAAAAGTAAGTGCGCCTCGTAGGCAAGATATATTTAAGGTCGGGAATCATTTCGAATTAGTGGGGGGGATAAAGTATTAAAGTTGCATACCACTAATTAATCACTATGGAACCCTAGGAGATGAGATTGGATTATATTGTCACAAACAACGACAAGCATTTTGGTTTCAAGGACACTTAGGCATTAGGCGTGCGTTGCGTAACAGCTGACACATGTGAATAGAAGACGATTGCTGTGGTGTTTTACCGACTAGTTTATCGATGAGATATTTGTGGTGGTGATTTATACGAAATTCTTTGTTCGCACGAAAGGCGTAACTATCTAGGCACTGTCTCGGAGAGAGGCTTGGTGAAATAGATATGTCTGGGATTTGCTTTGGGCCTTTCCTACCGAGCTTAAGTGGAAGGCGAAGAAGATCCCCTTCCTTTCGCCATCAGTGAGAAACCACTCTAGAAGAGCTTGGATTCTAATCTTGTGTCTGCTCCGCAAGCCAAGAGACAGTCTCATGTAGACAGTTTTTACATGGCGTGGGCCTCCCAAAAGATAACGAAGGCGTGCAAAGGCTTCCTCAGCCACGGACATTGATCCTCGAGTGCAAAGGCAGAAGGGAATTGTAGGTTAGATGGTCGACTCATCAACAATCAGTTGAGTTGAGAATAAGTTCAATCTCCTAAAAAATAATAAACATATGCTATATGTTAGTTGTAATATTACAGGAACATAACGATACTGTTAACTCAATCAGTCTAGACGAGAAGAAAGTTACAAGTCTAGCATGATCACAATCACATCACCGGTGAAGGTACAACAGCTAGAATGCATGTATACATGGTACAGTGAGACAGCTAGAGTATTATTATTAATGTCAAAATAACGATAGCCGTTGGATTCGGCTAAAGCAAAGAGTCTTGTCCAATAAATACCGAGTTCGAGGAGATTTCATGAGAGTCCAAACGAGATTGTTTTATGTTTGTAAATATCTTTCCTAATTAGGCAAGAGTAGTTATTTTCCTTTTTTCTTTAGGAAATATTATCCCGTGGAGTTACTTGTACCTGTCATGACCTATATGAAATATTCTAGAAATAAAAATAAAAGCTAAAGAACGAACGGACATAGACAGTTCGAATATACGCCAGAATACATAGTGAACTCAAGCCCTACCCCTTCGGCCTGCAGCTCACATAGAATCACTCGGTTCTTCATGAACTCCAGCCTTTTTCAGTAGAAAAATAAATCAAGAAATTCTAGACAAACTCCTTTTCTCACTTATGATACTTAAAAACTTTTTAGATACCAATCATGGAGCACAAATACTGCATCGCAGAGCTTTGCTCCTTAGCTTCGCACAAAGTTTCACACAAGAGCCGAAATTTCAAACCGAGTTCCCAGAAAGAGACAATACCTATGAAACATTGCTAATATAATTATTTTTTTATTTTCAACGTTACTAATATAATTATTTTTTGATTTTCATCATACCACGGATACAGCTAGTCTAAATTCAGACACTATACCATGAGATTGTGTAAAACTACCCAACATAAAATTGAGGATAAATGTGTGTTTGGTAGAAATTTCGAACTGGAGGATGAAAGTGGCAAAAACTGGAAAGGTGGTATGTTTACGTTAATTTCAAAACATAAAAGAACTGGGAGATCTACAGTACCAACAATTGTAAATATGCAACATTCTCACAATGATAACCAGTAAACAAATTCTGGAACAATATATTCATAACATTCTTTCATGGGTCATAACAACTGCCTTAAGCTCAGCATGTGATAGTAAGATAGTCTGCCCCGTACCAATGAGCAAAAGACGTCACTTTCTCAACAAACGTGAGATATAGGAAAACTCGAAAGATACATTCGCACCTCCAATAGCATCATTTATTCTTCTTCCTCAGCCTCCTCCAGCCATTTGACAAAAGGCTCCAGGGCTTTCACAAAAGATTGCCTGTCATTTCATTTACATATATTAGCAGCTTCAAACATCATAACTGAGTCTATAATGTACAGATTGTACAAAAATAATATTTGGTAGCTGCAGATCTAAATTGCACATTAGTTTGTAAAAACATGCAAAGAATCTATGTGTAGGTAATTACCTGCCCTTTGAGTTTGAACCCTTGCGGAACCAAAGAAGGATGGTATCTTCAGCTAGGACATCTTGATCATATAGTGTTCTGATAATTTCAGGAAACAATTTCATCAGCTTAGCATCCTCATAGCACTGTGTCTGAACTTTGTATATGAGTTCCAGTTCCAGCCTGCCACTAGTGCAGAAAGCATTCAAAAGGCCAGCCCATGATGTCACCTGTAAATGCCAAAAAAAAAAGCATACCCGTCATAATGAAGACAACTTTGTAGCTAGCACAAAGCTGATGATGAGCAAATGCCTAGAGTCAAAACACTTGCAAGCTAAAAAGCTTAAGCCTAAACACCGCGGCTTTTTCATTGGGATTTTTTAAAGACAAACCATTCTAGCATTAATAAGCCAAAACATAGATTTGAGTAGCTTTTTTAGCTTTTGTTGATTGGAACCCTTGAACTTGTGGCTTAAAATCCACCGTCTTGTAAAGTATCAAAAGCGAAAAGGCCAGTTTAAAAGCCTAAGCCAATAAGACTAAAGACCCCTTTGTTTGGGCTTATTAGCTTGCATGTAAGCTAAAAAGCCTAAGCCAAAAGCCCAAAAACAAACAGGAAGTTTTTTATTTGTTTTCTTAAAGCTATAGGCGACTCTTTGCACTAATAAGCCATCAGCTAGTTTTGAGTAAGCTTTTTTTGCTTTTGTGAATTAAAGTTGTTACTCCACCTTTGTCCTTGCGGCTTAAATGCCACCAACATTAAGAAAATACAAAAGCCAAAAAGTCAACTTAAGCCAATAAGCCTAAGCAGAAACAAAGGGGCCTTCAAATTTTTTTTATACATTCAATAGGAATCTGACAGACCAAAATGATCTATAGGAGTTTAGTAATTTCTACCACAGCCTACTACATAATGCTTCTTAAAATTTGAATATAGACTCCACGACACCATCTACAGCTTTCCGCTTTAGAGAGGGAAATATTTAACAACACACTTCACCATTAATACCCTTAAGTTAATTCATCTATCATAGACCAAATGCAAATCACAGGATTCATCTTTTCTTATTCAATGAATAAAAGACGACTATCTTTGGGAAGTTTGATATTTTCACAGCTAAAACAATTAATGTAGGATGAATATTCAGTATTACGAGCACTCGACCAGCCCTCTTAAAAGTATGTATACGAAGAATGCATATTATGCATCTTGACAATTTATTTACATACATTGATAACTATAGGGGACATATCTTCATCTTCGCAATATAAAAGAGTGAGTTGGGGGTGATGGTAGGTCCTTCACCCTCATCAACTCTAGATATTTAAGGTTACAATTTTGTGGTCATGTGTGTGCTGCTTTAAGATTTAAAAAATATATGTATATGCACATCATATCACTAATTCATCATTGCCTTGGCAAAACTTGATACTCTAACATCACAAATATGTGATTTTTTGTACATTGACAAACTCATTGTATTGTAATGCAACTTTGAAAACAAATTGTTATAGCATTTTTTTGTGCATATTTTTCAAAAATGAAGGATCGTTAAAACTAAATCGACACATATCATGTTAATAATTCAATCTAATTATTAACAAATAATCAAATATACTACCAAAATGATTGGAAATGCCACCAAACACCCCACCTTCCAAACAAGAAATGGCTCGTAATCATGGCTTAAACCTGTTTTTCCTTCAAACAACTGTAGCTTTTGGCCACTGATATCAATGTTCAATGTTCAATGTTCCTCGCAGAACAAGGAGGGTATATAACTACGATGATTGTAATAACAAAAATCATTTCACTATACTAAGGACAGATTGACAATTCATCTAGTGATTGGTCAGGGGTAGGTAAGGACCGTAAGTTTCTTTTGGAGGATAGGTGGACAGAGAAAATAATAAAATTTCACTTTATATAAAAATTAAAAATATGATATGTTACAGATCTAATAAAAATTATGATGCACAAAACAAACTTGTGTACAGCTTCCGTATCATCACCAGTATAAATAAGGAAAACAACAGGATTTCTGAAACTAAACTAGTCTCAGATGTGATGCATGCATATTAAAAACCTTGCCATAACTGCAGTAAACTCAAGACTGGTATTAGATATATACCTGCCGAAGTGCTGAATTAGAATTTTGTTGCTGGTTCTTTCCAGACCACTGAACAGCATCCATCAGCACATCCCACAGCATGCGAACAACCTCTATATCTGGAAATTTAGCATCTTTCACTTGTTGCTTGACAGCCTCAGTGACTTCAGATATCTCAGACTCTTCACTGATCATTGTTTTCAATGTTGATTTTATATCCTTAAGTTTAACCTCAAACATCTTCTTTTCATTGTACTCAACAAGACTTGTCAAACCTTCTTTGCTGAAGCAAGCATAATAAAACACCAGTTAAGATGAAACCCAAGATTGGGTTTCAACTCTATCCTACGGTCCTACCCAAACTTGCTAGGGATTGAAAGGCTTTGAAGAAGAAGCAGAATGTCTATCCCAATCGAGATGAGACTGAAAGAGATTAGAAAATATGAAGTTATACAATAAACTTTGATAACAACTTACGTGAAATGTTCAGATAAAGCCTCAGAAGTTCTCTTTGCTGATGGGAAAAATTCCAGCAAGTTGTCCTCCATCTTGCCTTTCTTCAGAAGTGCAATAAGATCATCTAAAGTGTTATCCTTCAGATATTCCTTGAAAAACTCAGTAATGAACAAAAGGACTATCCCTTTGGAAACAAGATTGTCCTTGAGCAATGGCTGGAAGACAGTCTCAGGTGGAAGCCCTGATAACTTTTGAGAAAAGGCAAGTGCCGTGAAAATGGCAAGTTTCTTCCTTTCATTTTCCTCAAAAAACTCCAGTGACTGAAGGAATTTGCGCATAACATTTTCAAGATTCTTTATCAAGAAAGGCCTCCGGCGCAATGTTTTCTGAATGTAGAGGATATAGGGCAAAATTGCTTCACGCTGTGCTGCACAATCAAGTACAGAATAGGGATGACGATCTCCTTCTTCTTCAGGTTTTATTGTGCCAGGCTGAGTGCGGCCTCCAATGAACACAACCTGAATTTTCATAAACATTTACTTTTAAGCATTGCATGGACAACAAGGTTACTGACAGAATCATTTAGCAAAAAAAAGGTAGGTCAAACACTAAAATTCCTATATTACAAGATCACTGATAGAAACTAAAACATTAAACTGTTTACAATATAAGCTGAAAGAAAACTGAAGTAATAACTGGATCATACATAAGCCACCCTCATAAATATAGATGTACAAAAAGAAAGGGCATAACCATAAATGCAACATACATAACCATGGGAATTATGGATACATATAGTTCCATGCAGATACCTCAAAAAAGGTGTCACCGTAACGTGAGAAGTTGAGATCTGAGGACTCAATACTTTTGGCAACAAGTTCCTGTCAGTGAAGGGCCTCTATATGAATTGATTGGACAGGATAAAAATACAGCTCAAAAAATGTACCAAAAAGTATGTAAGATAGCTCTAATTAAAAATTTAAACGTTGGCAGTATGAAGATTTCAACTTTCAAGCACTCAAAATAATGTTCAACGAGAATACATGATTACAAGAATTTACAGCCCCAATCTAATATTTACAATGAATTCTTCTTAATTGTAATTTCTCATAACGTTCAACATGATTACAAGAATGAACACCCCAATTTAATATTTAATATGAATGCATAATTGTCATTTCTAGCAAAAATCCTGCATTAAATTATACTCAAGAGATGACAATGATGTCAATAATTAGCTAAATCATTAATTCATTTACCAGGGGTTGGATTTTTTTAACTGGCCTCAGAAAAAGAAAGCACTTACAATAATGTTTGAGTGTTTGACAGAAATTGACTCTCTCTCCCTCTCATGACTATAAAGCACTGTTAAGAATATTCAATTCAAAGACTAATTGCATGTCCTTTATATTTAGAAAGTACAGATAAGTTTTCAATAATTTTTCACAGCGCCTAATTGAATATATCATATGAGAAGGAAGTACAGTTGAGATGTTAAGGATGTTAAGGCCTAACCAGATCTCCAGCATTATCCAGATAAATCTGGACAATTGCATCAGAGAATGATGCAGTGTCCAAAGGAGCTGCGATGTTCCGTTTGCGGGTCTTAATCCGCTGGCCTCTGAAATACGTGTACAACAAACACTATACATATTAATATGGCCTTACTGAGCACAGCAAAAAAAGTAAACCTAACACAACACTACAGATTAGCAGTTGACTTATGATGACTTGATGAGGCACATAAATTAAAAAGTTCACAACTCAAACAAATATACATACTATGATCAAAGGATGTGCATAGGCAATAGTGAAAAAAAAACTGAGAAATTTCAACCATAAAACAAGGAACCTGTAACAAAATGTGCAACAATATCTCCCCAGTTTTGCTTTCATTGGAAATAATTATCAACCAGGATACAACCATCTATGCACAAATTTAATGGTAATGACAAAAAACTTAACAACTGCACCATTTTTGCCTGGGTATGCAATATGAGAAATCTTGAACAAATAGAGAGTGAAGTCAACATTAAAACTCTTAAAACCAAGCAAAAAAAGTAAGGGGGAAATCATTTAGGCCCTGTTTGGATCTCTAGAATTGAAGTAATGGATTCCTTTTCTATTTATAATAGAATTAAAACCTGCAGTAATTCAGTTCAAATGTTAAAATTTATGTTTGACTACCCTCAAGAATTGCAAAATGTAATCACCAACAGAGAGAACAGCAAGCGTGAAGACGATTGGGAAGAGGGCAACAAGTTGATTGGGGGGACAAAGGCAACAAGCAGAGACAAACCGATGCTGCATGCTCATCCATATCCATGCACCATTGGATGTGTAATGGTGGAAGTTGATGATGACAGAGCGCACCTCCCAGATCCACTTCAGCAAATCTTGAGTCCATGGAGCACAACATAAGGCTGGGGCTGCAACGGCACACATGGAGAAGGTTGTGGCGTGTGGGGCAGAGGCTAGGTTGAAGTGATGTGCTATGGAGGAGGATCATGTGACAACTGACATGCCAGGAGGAGAGGAGGCAACGGTGCGACGCACCGGGAGGAAGGCATCTCGATGAGAGGACAGGAGGCATCAGCTTCATGGGAAGAGAGAAGGGGATCACGAGAGGAAGAGTTGGTGGCTGGAATCAAGAAATCTTGTTTATTTCAGAAGAATTGTGGATATATGTGATCCGTACCCTGAAATCGAGTATGGTTTTGGTGATTCCAATTCTATGGTTACAGCCAAACACCTATAATCCTGGATTTCGATTTTAATTCCTCAATTTATGTCCCAATTCATGGGACCAAACGGACCCTTATGCAATTTTGCATGGGTTGCTTCAGAGCATCTCCAATAGTACTCCTATTCAGTTTCGTAAAATCTCAAATTTCAGTATTTCGAAAAACATCACGCTGCAACAGTATTCCTAAATGATCTCCTATCCTATGTAATCCCCTAAATCACCTCTCTTTTCTAGTTCTCTCAAAAGTAGGAACGCCCTTTCTAATCTCCTGTTATAGGAATATTGTTGTAGATTTATTGATTTTTAGGAAGTGTCAGAATTAAGATAGTTCCCTATACAAGAATATAGGGGACTAATCATAGGAGCTCTCTCGGAGTTGCTCTCATGACTGTATTCTGAAATATCATTAACCAAAAAGGCTCAAGAGGGTGACAGTCAAATATCCAAATTAAAGAATTTGTCCAAAAGGAACAAAAAGAAAGGGAAATATGAAATATCTTGAAATTTGTGCCAGGGCACAGATAAGTCAGATTGTAAACACAGTTGTAAGGACTATGAAAGCAACACAAACTAACAAAAATTTAAGTATACCAACTTGATGCCTTGATGGACTAAGTTTGCAACTTGTAAATATTAAATATAACTAAGTACTATAAAAAAATCCAATTAGTTGAAATTCAACCTAGCATGTAACAAAACAAGTATTTATCCCCAGTCTCCACCCACACATTTTGTGAACCTAAGCTCTAGTACATGGACATTGAGATGGTTTGGACATATCGAACAAAGAACTCCAAAGGCACCGGGGAATAGTGGAATCCTAAGGCATGACAATAGTGTGAGGAGATGCAGGGTGAGACTGAAATTGATATGGGATGAGACAATGAAAAAGACTTGAAAGGATGGAATATTCCTAAGGATTTGGCCTTGAATAGGAGTGCATGGAGAGAAGCTATTCATGTGTCTAAACCTTGATTAATGGCTCCTGTTGGGGGTTTCAAGTTTCAACTCTAGCCTACCCCAACTTAATTGGGGATTTGGGATTGAAAGGCTTTGTTGTTGTTGTAAGCTCCAGTACATAGACATTGAAAAATAACAAATCTCTTAGTTAAAATTGGCTATCTAGTATATGAATGAAACAGAAAAATATACACAACACAATCAGAACATCTGTACATGCAATCGTGCATATAGACCACACATCATTTTTAAGATAATTTATATGAAGGGGTCACATCAATCATCAATGATATTTGGTCAATGGGCATCACTAGCTGTGCAGATTCGTATGTCAAATTGCATCCCAATATAATGCTTAGATGATTTTTACATCCATACCAATAGCAACAGGAAGAAGCGAAAGAGTCTTACCCAAGAGTGGGCTTCTCCTTCGAGCTGCAAAGACAAAAACAAGTTGAAGAGAAATCAGATCATGCTGTGAGGAAAAATGTCATCTCCAGCTTGGATGAAATTCAAATGACAAACTGACAAAGTATTGTTACTTATAAAACATAAACTAGAACAACTCATTTGTTTACACTTCATTAGAAAACTAGATCAGAGAGAGCAAGGATAAAACTAGATCATGTGATTTCTGCTACTTCAATAATCCCATAACCATGTATTCTTGATCCACAAATAGTTTCTTGATACACACAGAAAGCATGGGACTGCTGCTACTTCAATAATCCCGTACCATTGTATCATCAAAATGGATCATAAGAGAATTTGGGTTATTCCTATAATCCTATGTGCCTAACATAAGTCACCTACCACAGAATGAGCGCACAGCTATCAAATGAAAACAGAACCTAAAAAGGATATGAAGCAAAAAAAATTCCGATCATTTAACCTAGTAAACTCACTAAGCCGTCGAAATGGAAACAACCATGATATCCATGGAAAACTCAATACTATTCACAATCAATCTAAGAAGAAGAATCACCGCGAACCAAGAGATAAAAATTTGACCATCTGCCAACGACCAATTCAATAGTAAGGAGGAACCAATGAACCTAACTGACTATAATGAAATTTCCAAAACAATGGAAATCATGGCAACAGCTCCATCAACGCCTCAATTCTTTGAAGATTAAGCAACGACCGTAAAATTTAGAAACAATGGAAAATCATGACACCCTAAACGTCTGGAGAAACGCTCAAAGGAATCGGACTAATCTACCCGTGCACGATAAATTGATAGAAGAATCAAACTATCACACATCAGAAGGAACCTCACTTACTAACACCCGCTAGATCCGTTGCAAGTGAGCGATCGAAATCCTTTACGTCAAGTCGTCAACCATCAAAACCCCCATACCGATAGAAAATCGATATCACATACCAGAAAAACCAGATTACGCAATCAAGAGCCATCACCAAGAATGATCAAACATAATCACACCAGCGTAATCGGGAAAAAAGCATCTCGAACCCCCTGTCCACTCCGATCCAGCAGACCCTACCGCCGAGAACCACAGATCCGCCGTGCATCCCAACCACGACAAGCAAGATCTAATAAGGCTATCACGGAGACCGGAGCAGAACGGGACGACGGCACCGTACCTCATAAACAAAGATCTGCGCGCGGAGGGGAGCGGTGGAGGGGATCCGGGGCTCCGAGGGACTGCGTGTGGCCGCCGAGGCGAAGGAGAGAGGAGGTTAAAAATCTAACTTTTTTCGGGTAGGGATTGGTGCGGCGCGGTGACACGACGGGGGGAGCGGAAAGGAGGGAATAATAAAGAGGTGGGGGGTGGGAGCGGCGGTAGGGTAGGGCTGCCAACTAACCGATCTGACTCGGGCTGGATGAGCTCAAAGCTAGATTTGTTATTATTCTCTTTCCTTTATCTTTCAAGTCTTTTCATCGAAGTTAGTTAGATATATGGGCATTGAACATAGACGTACAACGTGAGGGTTCAAACGAGATTAGGGGTGGCAGTTTGGTTCGGGGCTCGTGAGCCAGTTCGGGCTCGGTTGAGCCGAGTTTGGTTCGGCTCGTTGTGCCACCGAGCCGAGTCTCAGCATTCAAGCCGAGCCAGGCCAAGTCGTGAGGCGACTCGTTGTGGCTCGGTCACCGACATATGGAGTGAATATGTCCCTCTATCTAGCACATAAAATCATAGATTCATGGGCAGTGGACAATATTAAATCACGTATTTGTTTTATTGTGTGAGCACTAAGTTGTGAACACCAGACACCGGACACATCTCCTCTCTCCTCCTAACGGTTAGTGCCATTGATGCCCTCGACGGCCAACGGTCCCTAGCCCACTACCCCCGCCGGCCACTTTCACCTACACTCGGCGTTGCCTCTTGATTTTCTGAAAGGAATGAGTACCCCCCGATGTCACTTTCTAAGTTACGGGAGCACAAAATATTGAAAGAGATTGAAAAAGACAAGTGGACAGTGATACTATCGAGTCAAGCCGGTTTGTGGCTCGGCCAAGCCCAAGCCGAACCATAATTTTGGCTCGCTAAGCCATCCAAGCCGAGCCTGGCTTAGCTCGTTGCCAGCCCTAAGCGAGGTATCGATAGCGCGAACGATGGTTGGCGAGGGGGGAGCGGCTGATGGGGCGATGAGGGTGGTAGGGATGAAAATAGATCGGATATTATCTTATCCAAACCAATCTGAATCCGACTGAATATGGTATTGCTAAAATCCAACGGGTGTGGATTATCCGAAATATTAATCGAATTATCCGACATAACGCTTATCGGATAATCTGATTCATCTCTATATCTTGCAGGCCACGTCTTTTAACAATTCATGAATGTATCTAATAAGTGTACAATAGTATAATATGAGTTCATCTTGTGTACAAATAAGCTTATAATTATAATTGCTTTATATTCCATTGTGTAGATTGAGTTGTGAGTTTGCTCTCACTCTGTTTTTTTTTTTGCTACAATTGTTTGCTACTTGTTGTTGAATGCTAAGTAGAGCGAGGAATGTGAACCTGGTGATAGTTGTGTGTTCTAAAAACATTGATAGAATAATAGTCTTTCTATTAGTAAACTATTAAACTAGTAATTCGACAAACTTAATCTATTTCCGATCGGAGCTCGTACCGAATTCGCACCAAATCTGACATCTGAAATAATCCGCTCTACATCTGTATCCGCATGCTATCCGCACCCGTTCCGATTTCGTTCAAAAAATGGTATAAGATATGGTATAAATATTATTCGTCTGAATCCGATCCGTTTTCATCCTAATGAAGTGCTAGGGTGAAGATCTAGGCCCTATGTGAGTTTTGGTAATTAATGATAAACATGCGTTTTGTGGACTAATATTTTTCTTAAGTGTGAAGGAAATGAGTAGGTCCCGCGCAAATGGAGCACAAGATGGAAACCCGAAGATCTGGACGTTTAAAGGCTACGGCAAAAGATTTGAAGGAATCTAGAAATTGATCGAGGTGTTTTGGAGCGATCAATTAGGCTAGGTTTAAATTTTGTTTTTGCCGTACTATAAAGAGGGGTTGCATCTTGGTTATGAGTTGATTTTCAAGTGCCAATTTGCATTGCATATAGTATCTTTTGATCATGTGTGATTGTTGCAAAAGTTGCTATTTTGGCAAATTCCTTGAAAAAACATATTGCAGCGTTTTGTTGGAGTTGTCTGACCCTGGCGGTCTGACCGACCAGGTGGGTCCGGTCAGACCGAGGCGTCCTGTCACATCAGTAAACGGCTAGTTTTCTAGCCGTTGCAGTTGAGGTCGGTCAGACCGGCCCAAGATGGGCAGTCAGACCGACAATGCGCAGAGAGCCACCTAACTTATGTAACGGCTAGTTTTTGGGTGTGTGGCTATATAAACCCTTGCTACAGCTCCTTTGCTAGACTTTTGGCATTCATTTAAGCATTCTTGAGCACAAGAGAGTCTCTCCCACCATTGAGCACTAATTTGAGCACTAGTGAGTTGGGAAGAAAAAGGGGTGATCAAGTGATTGAGTAAATTGCATTGCATTGGCATTTTGGCACTTGATCCTCTTCTCCTAGCTTTGATTGCAGCTTGTTACTCTTGGAGATTGCCATCTCCTAGACGGCTTGGAGAAGAAACCGGTGATCTCTCCTAGAAGGTTGTGGAGGAGACCCGGGAGGTTGTGAAGGTTGGAGCTCGCCTATCCGGAGTGGAGAAGAGCTACCACTAGTGATCGAGGCCCGAGAGTTGCACTTCCGGTGCCGGCTCATCTTCAAGCTAATTTCTCTTTGAGAAATCCGAGGCTTGGTGAAGAGAGCGGTTGTCGCGCCCTGATTTAATAAATCAGGACCTTTATTGAAATTCCAAAGAAAATCAATAAACCAAGACGTTCATAAAGCGACCACGTACAATACGACCAATCATTCACGGTTCGTAGACCGCATTAATACAAAAGTGAATTAAAGTGAAGAGAAACTAATAAAATCAAGGGTCCTAGATGAACGCCTCCTTCCAGTCTCGCCTTGACTGGGTCGCTACTCCAGACCTTCATCCTCCTCGTAGTAGACGGGCTCTGATGTTGTAAGTCAACGGGGTGAGTACAGATGTACTCAGCAAGCCACCGAATGCAAATATAATGCAAGGTAATAACAAGGGAGATTTTGGCTAATTTTGCGGAAGCAGCATAATTGTAAAGCTTTAAATTAGAGCAATTTATTAGTACAGAAAAGTAAACATGTGCATGTGTATCATCATCTCCTAACTCGAGGGGTACAGTCACCCCACCTCGCTCAACAGTCCTTACGTGCCATGAATAATCCGATCATTCACACAATTGTAAACTAACTGCGAGTAGTCACACAACCCGCCCTTGACCGTGGGCTCGGCTTTTCGAAAAGATTAAATTACTCTGATCAGAGATGTACCACTGTACCCACAAGGCACGCACTCATCACCTACACCGAAGTGTAACGAGATGACCCATCACATGGGAACTCGTGTCAAAACCTTCCATATGGTTCCCTCCGACTCCACAACACCCTCTTATGGGTTTCGTATCGTGTCTCGACGTATCGAGTGCTCACCATACCCCCCCTTGAGCCTTCTTTGGTACAAGTCGCCCGCAGGCTAGCCCCTTGTACCCCTCCACTATGGTGCATAGAGCCGAAGAGTTCCACACTTCCAGTTAGGACTTACCCATTAGACTTGTGGTTGGTACGGAAGTGCTTTGCAACAGATCCCGCAGACCGGTCCTTATAGTGCCCCGGGTGCGACAAACCAGTGCCCGAGCTTGCACCCGGAACCCACCATACTTATAACCTAGCCAACTCCAACAGAGTCCAGAGACGAGAATAACAGGGAAATACATATACAGAATCCAGCTATCTACGACTCGTTCTTTTTAACCTATAGCAGTTGTGCCGGTACATTGGGCACTAGCTAATATTTTAATAGTAGAGTGACAAGGAGTTAAGGCTCAATAAGCATGGCTTGGGTTTGCACACAAGGACAGGGATCTATTAAATATAAGTGTAAGGCTTGAGTATTTGACTAATGCAATATTAACCTATGGGTTATAGCGATAAGTTATTAAAACATGGGCTCAACAATGATCAACTGTTTCCACAGAGGTGGTCGATGACTTGCCTTGATCAGCAAATGGGGATGGAGGAACCTCGGGGTAGAACTCCTGCTCCTCGACGAACTCGTAGTCTTCTCGATACGGAAAAGTAAACAATACATTTAATAAACAGATAAAATCCACCAAATAAGCAATATTCATATTTGTGGGTGTTTTTATGTGAAGTAATATTTTAATATTCTAAAGTTTGGTATAAAACAGTAAAACTTATCTTTTTAGGATTTTTCCTAATTTATTTTCTGTATTTCAAATTTTAACCCTAAAGGGTT
Source organism: Zizania palustris (assembly GCA_019279435.1). Lineage (NCBI taxonomy): Eukaryota > Viridiplantae > Streptophyta > Magnoliopsida > Poales > Poaceae > Zizania > Zizania palustris. Next base: position 27,249,585 of record JAAALK010000081.1, on the reverse strand, counting down.
TTTATTCATTTATTTAATAAAAATATTTTGGGTAACAGTAACATACTGTTTTTATGGCTTTAATGTGTAGAGAATATTATTCTGGATTTAACAAAATTTGAATGGTGAAATTTGGAGTTAAAATGAGCAAGTTATGAATTTTCAAAGTTTAAACAATTTTCTGGAATTTTATTTAAACTGAAAACCGTCTCGGGTCCACGGTGAACTGGGTTCACCGTGAACCGTTGACTGCGCGCGTGGACCGGGCACGTGGCAGCGGTTGGATCAGGATCCAACGGCCAGAACGCGCGCGGGTGATTCAAGTGGCGATCAACGGCTCCCGTGACTCGGTACCGCTTCGGCTCAGATCGAGGGCCAGGATTAAACCCCACGGGGATTTAATCCGGGCCGTTAGATCGAGATCGTGCGGTCCGTGAGGGATCCGGCATGGCACGCGGCGAAGGGGTAAATACCCCTTCGTCTCTGGCTCCGGCGGAGCGACGGCGACGAATTCCGGCGACGGCGGGGGGTAATCGACCAAGCTAGGGGTTAAAATGGGACTAGCGAGGCCAGGGGAATTCGGTCGTACCGGCGGTGGCGGTGACGGTGAGCTGACGGTGACTGGCGTCGAAGAGGGGCGATGGAGTTCCTCGGGTTCGCCGGCGACTAGGCGGTCCGACGGTGATCCGGCCCAGAGGAGGCGATGCCGAGGCAGAGGGTGCGACGACGGTCTCGGCGGAGGTGACAGCGAGGGCGACGGTGGCCCGGAGCGCCGGCGAAGGACGACCGGAGAGAAAACAGGGGAAAACCCTAGGAAAGGGTGGCAGCGGCTCGGGACTGCGATGTTTAGGTCTCTGGAGGTGTGGTTGGGTTGCGGCGAGGGTGGGAGGCATTTTATAGGGCTCGCCGTAGTGGGTTTTTGGCAGGGTAACAGGAGGAAACCCGAAGGTTTCCATCCCGGCGCCGGTGATCTTCCAAACCGCGCGAGTACTTGCTATAAGGGGCGAAAACGCGTGGCAATAGCCGGAATGGGATCGCCGGGGCTTGGATTTGAGAATCCAGGCGGCAATTTGGCGCGCGGCCGACCGGCGGCAAGGATGGCAAGGAGGGAGCCGTCGGGATGGAAGGGGGAGATCCCCTTCCATTGTTGAAGACAGAACTGACAGGTGGCCCCCACCTGTCAGCGGCGGGCGCGAGGAGGAGAGGGGATGACAGACGGGCCAGGGATGGCAGCGACAGATGAGAGGCGCTCGGTGTCTGACGGGTGGGCCAAGCGGGGCGCGGGGAAGGAGAGAGGAGCGGAGGAGTGCGCCGACAGGTGGACCCCACCTGTCGGTGGCACACCGCTGGATTGGGCCGGGCTGAGGTCGATTTCCGGGTTGAGGCCCATTAAGTATTTTTAATTCTTTTCTGTTTTAAAATAAATCCAGTAATTCATATATTTGATTAGGGGTTGAATCACTGTTGATAAAAATTTGTAAAAATTCCTAAAATTATATCTTGGCCTCTAGTTCATCTCATAAAATTTTCAAGTCCAGATTCTAAGTATTTCTCCCTGTTTGGCTTTATTTGGGTTCTTTTGGGATTTTTCCAATAATAATAAATTCAGAAATGATTTAAATAATATTTTCTTTTTATTTTATTCCTTTTTAATTTCTGGGGTGTTACAATCCTATCCCCCTTACAGAGAATCTCGTCCTCGAGATTCGGATCAATCCTCGAATAGCTCAGGATGCTGTGCCTTGAGTTCATCTTCTTTTTCCCATGTAGCCTCTTCTATCGGATGATTGCTCCACTGTACTTTACAGAAGCGGATGACTCGGCTCCTGGTGATTCTTTCTTTGACTTCCAATATCTTAACCGGCTTTTCCACATAGGTCAGATCCTCTTGGACATTCAACTGCTGAAGGTCCACTTGTTCTGTGGGGACGCGGAGACACTTCTTGAGTTGGGAAACATGAAACACGTCATGCACTCCAGCCAATGAGGGCGGTAATTCCAACTGATAAGCCACTTCGCCTTGGCGTCGGACAACGGGAAATGGTCCAACATATCGAGGGGCCAACTTTCCTCTCATGTTAAACCGTTGAGTTCCACGGAGAGGCGTGACTCGTAGGTAGACATGATCTCCTTCTTCAAAGACTAGGTCTCGACGGCGATTGTCTGCGTAGCTCTTCTGTCGCGATTGGGCTGTCTTGAGTCGGTCTCTGATGATCCGTACCTTCTCTTCAGCTTCACGAAGAATGTCGATTCCGAATACTTGGGATTCACCAGTTTGGTCCCAAAGTAGAGGCGTTCTGCACTTACGTCCATATAATGCTTCAAAAGGAGACATCTGAAGGCTGGCTTGATAGCTGTTGTTGTATGAGAATTCCGCGTATGGCAAGCTCTTGTCCCAAGTGGATCCAAAATCTAAAACACATGCTCGAAGCATATCCTCTAGTATCTGATTTACCCTTTCTGTTTGTCCATCTGTCTGAGGATGGTAGGCGGTACTGAAATTTAATCTTGTGCCCATCTCCTCTTGGAGGTTCTTCCAAAAACGAGAGGTAAACTGACTTCCTCGGTCAGACACTATCTTCTTGGGCACTCCGTGAAGACATACAATCCGGGCCATATATAGTTCTGCAAGCTTAGGGCCACTGAAGGTCGTCTTGACGGCTATGAAATGAGCTACCTTCATAAGCCGATCGATGATCACCCAAATAGAATCATACCCAAGTTGGGTCTTAGGTAGTCCGGTGATGAAATCCATACCGATCTCTTCCCACTTCCATTCCGGCACTTTAAGTGGCTGTAACAGTCCTGCAGGTCTCTGATGTTCAGCTTTTACTCTCCTGCAGGTGTCACATTCGGCGACAAACTGGGCAATCTCTCTTTTCATGCTAACCCACCAATAACGTTCCTTCAGATCCTGGTACATCTTGGTACTGCCGGGATGAATGGAGTACAATGTCTCATGGGCTTCTCTTAGGATAAGAGTCTTTATTTCAGGTTTATCCGGCACACATATCCGGGTTCCAAACCATATGGTGCCATTCTCGTCTTCTGAAAATCCGGGGGCTTTTCCTTGTCTCATGTTCTTCTTAATGGCAGCTATATCCGGGTCCTCCATCTGAGCTTCACGGATCTGCTCAAATAAAATAGGCTGGGTTTCCAAGGTGGCTAGATATGCTCTGGTGGTCAATCCAAGATTCAATTTTTCCATCTCCTTACATAGCAAGGGTGCGTGTTCTTGAATCATCATGGCTGTGCAATATCCCTTGCGACTTAACGCATCTGCTACCACATTTGCTTTTCCTGGGTGGTAGTGTATACCTAAGTCATAGTCCTTGATTAGTTCCAACCATCGTCTTTGCCTCAGATTAAGGTCAGGCTGTGTGAAGATATACTTCAAGCTCTTGTGATCCGTAAAGATCTCACAGCGATTTCCAACTAGATAGTGCCTCCAAATCTTAAGGGCGTGCACTACGGCGGCTAATTCCAGATCATGAGTCGGATAATTCAACTCATGAGGTCTCAACTGTCGGGAGGCATAAGAGATAACTTTTCCATCTTGCATAAGAACACATCCTAATCCTTGGCGAGATGCGTCGCAATAGACATGGAAGTCTTTGCGGATATCCGGTAGGGTCAGTATAGGTGCAGACACCAAACGAGTTTTTAGGGTGCGGAAACTTTCCTCGCATTTAGGAGTCCATTCAAACTTCTCTCCTTTCTGCAACAACTTAGTCATTGGCTTGGCTATCTTAGAAAAATTCTCGATAAACCTCCGATAATATCCGGCCAAACCCAGAAAACTTCGTATCTCAGATACGTTCGTGGGTGGCAACCAATCCGTAACTGCTTCTACGGTGGCAGGGTCTACTGCGATTCCTTGCGCAGAGATGATGTGTCCAAGGAACTTTACTTCTGCCGTCCAAAACTTGCATTTGCTGTACTTGGCATATAATTGGTGTTCCCTTAGCTTTCCTAAGGTTAACCGGAGGTGAGTCTCGTGCTCTTTCTGGTCCTTGGAATATATGAGGATGTCGTCTATGAATACTACGATGAACTTGTCCAAAAACTCCATGAACACCTTATTCATCATATTCATGAAGAATGCAGGGGCGTTGGTCAATCCAAAGGACATAACCGTGCACTCATACAATCCATAACGGGTGGTGAAGGCAGTCTTGGGTATATCCTCTTCTCGAATCCTCAACTGATGGTAACCTGACCGCAGGTCGATCTTCGAGAATACCGTAGCTCCCTTAAGCTGGTCGAAGAGATCGTCGATCCGAGGCAACGGGTACTTATTCTTGATGGTTACCTCATTCAAGGCGCGATAATCCACACACATACGCTTTGCCTTGTCTTCTTTCTTCTCGACGAAGATGACGGGAGCACCCCATGGCGACGTACTTGGTCTGATATAACCTTTCCTTTCAAGATCCTCCAATTGCTGCTTCATCTCAGCTAATTCGTTGGCGGCCATCCGGTATGGTCGCTTGTAGATAGGGGTGGTTCCTGGCACCAAGTCAATCCTGAACTCGATGTCCCTCTTGGGTGGCATCCCTGGTAGATCTTCTGGAAACACGTCCGGGTACTCACAGACTATCGGTATTTCTTCCAAGGTAATCTGGTGCAGTCTTGGTCTTCTGATCTTTAGTCTTGGCATCTGAAATGTGACGGCAATCCCTTCTTCGCTGGTCACAGTCACTTTTCTCTGGGCACATTCTATCACTCCTTGGTATTTATTTAACCAATCCATTCCTAGAATGAGATCTAGGCCTTGGCATTCAATAAGGATGGGGTCGGCCCAAAATATGGTGCCGTGGATATCTATCCATACTTTTGGGCTATAGGTTAGGGCTAGTGTTTGTTTCCCCGGGGTGACTATTTGTACGGCTCTGGGTAGTTCTTCTGTGCTTAGATTGTTCTTTTCCACAAATTCAGTTGAGATGAAGGAGTGCGTAGCTCCGGTGTCAAACAAAACTATTGCAATTGCTGAATTTACCATGAACTTACCCATCACGATCTCGGGCGCAGCCTGGGCTTCCTCGGCGGTGACATGGTTGACGCGAGCACGGATGGCGGGGTTCGTCGTGACTCCCTGTGCGCGCTTGGGGTGGGGGCACTGATAGGCGAAATGCCCCTCCTGGCGGCAGTTAAAACATACCACGGGCTTGCCGTGCTTGTCGCGCAGAATCTCTGCCTTTTTTGCCGGGGCGGGTGGTGCAGCTGGCGCGGCAGGAGCGGGGCGAGGCTGTCCGACCCCGGTGTTGGCGGCAGATGGTGCCGGACGATGTACTGGGTGAGGGTGGTATTGTGGCGTCGGAGGAGGAGGGGTGAAGCGAGGCCTCTGCGCCATGCCTTGGTTCTGCCTGAAAGCAATCATTCTCTTCCTCTTCAGGTCGACCTTATTTTGCTGAGTCTCCTGAATAATAGCCTTATTAACCAACTTTTGGAAGTTGGCGTAATCTCCGGAAACGAGTTGAAGGGACAACTCATCCTTAAGACCTCGAAGGAACTTAGACTGCCTGGCCACGTCAGTACGGACTTCTTCAGGCGCGTAACGAGCCAGCCGGTTGAACTCATGTAAATACTCCGTGACGGACCTGCTCCCCTGCTGCAGGTCCCTGAACTCCTGCTGCATCTGTGCGATGATGCCTTCTGGGATATGAGCGGCACGGAAAGCTTCGGAAAATTCTGCCCAAGTGTGAACATGTCCTTCGGGCAGAGTCTCTCGCAGGTTGTCCCACCATTCTGCGGCGGGACCATGGAGTTGATGGGTGGCGAAGGCCACCTTCTCCTGCTCAGTGCAGGTCAGCAGATCTAGCTTCTTCTCAATGGTCCTTAACCAATCCCCAGCCTCCATGGGGTTGGTGGTGCTGGAGAAGGTTGGTGGGCGAACTCGGAGGAACTCCGAGAGCTGGGACGCGGGAGCGGGAGCTGGGGCGGCGTGATGATGCAGCTCGGGCTGTTGGTGATGGCGGAAAAACTGAGCCTGCTGCTCTTGCATCTGCTGCTGCTGTTGTTGCATCTGGTTTAATAGGGCAGCAACCAACTGGTTCTGAGTGGCCATCATCTCAGCCAGTGTGGGGTGGTTGGCGACTAGGGCTTGCCTTTGCCCGGTCGCTCCCCACTGTGGCAAGTTGCCGTTCTCTCCTCCGTTCTGGGGAGCGTCGGAGCCTTGGTTGTTCGACATCCTGAGGTTTCCAAAATTAGACAACATTCTTTTAGCGGATACTTTTAATTTTTTTTTTTCAAAAATGCCGTTCTTGCGGTTACATTTATTTATTACTTCATTCATGCCTTATGTTTTGACATGAATGCTAATACAATCAAGCAAAATGAAAAACACTCAACCGAAAAACTACGTCTACGGTAGCTCGGGGGACGGCTCGATCTCGGGCTCGTGGGAGATGGTCGGGGTCGAGGAGCTGGACGGTCCGGCGGGTGGTGCGCTGCGGGAGATCCTCTTGGGCCTCACAGTGGGGATCCGAAGGGGTTTCTTCCTGCGAGGCGGAAGAGGCGCGATCTCCTCTATGTCCTTCTTCAACTCCTCGATCTGGTAGCGGAGATGGGGGTTGGTGGCGACACGCTGACGAAGGAGCTCATTTTGACGCCGCAACTCCTCTGCCTCGGCAGCCAAGCGGTGTCCCTGCTGGACGCGGCGACGAAGCTCTCCGTTCTCGCGGTTCAGATCCTCAGAAGAGTGTCGGTAGAAGCTGATGGTGTCGCGCTGTCCATTGGCGTCCTGCAGCGCCTCGTAGTGGAGATCATCCATGGCCTCCAACAAGCGCATGGTATGACCAATCGTCGAATGGCGCTGGGAGAGGGTGCTGACGAAGACACTGTGTGGGCTCCCTGGGGTGCGAAGAGGAACGAAGCGAAAGTCCATGTCGTAGAGCTCGCTGTCGTAGATCATCCGGAGCTCCGTGAGTGCCTGGAGAGCGGTGCGCTGGCTGGCAACCAGGAAGGTGGGTCCTCCTCCGCGGTAGGTGTGAGCGGTCTGAGGGGAGGGCTGGACGACGACGGTGACCTCGCAAAAGCTTTCTTCCTCGTCGGGGAAGACTCCATGGTACATCGGCTCATGCTCAAATCCAAGGAAGCTGACGAGCATGCGCAGCTCGCGAATGAATCCGGCCTCGTCACGAAGGTTCCCATTCACGGTACGGACCGGCATCTACAAAAAGAGAGAAAAATTTTGTGAAAATCTCGGAAGATGAGAGGATAAGTGATCTTTTGTAAAATATAGTGAATATATATATAAGTCCTATGGTCAGGTCTGTTTGGCTTCCTACAGTCAAGTCGGCTCTGATACCATCTTGTCGCGCCCTGATTTAATAAATCAGGACCTTTATTGAAATTCCAAAGAAAATCAATAAACCAAGACGTTCATAAAGCGACCACGTACAATACGAGCAATCATTCACGGTTCGTAGACCGCATTAATACAAAAGTGAATTAAAGTGAAGAGAAACTAATAAAATCAAGGGTCCTAGATGAACGCCTCCTTCCAGTCTCGCCTTGACTGGGTCGCTACTCCAGACCTTCATCCTCCTCGTAGTAGACGGGCTCTGATGTTGTAAGTCAACGGGGTGAGTACAGATGTACTCAGCAAGCCACCGAATGCAAATATAATGCAAGGTAATAACAAGGGAGATTTTGGCTAATTTTGCGGAAGCAGCATAATTGTAAAGCTTTAAATTAGAGCAATTTATTAGTACAGAAAAGTAAACATGTGCATGTGTATCATCATCTCCTAACTCGAGGGGTACAGTCACCCCACCTCGCTCAACAGTCCTTATGTGCCATGAATAATCCGATCATTCACACAATTGTAAACTAACTGCGAGTAGTCACACAACCCGCCCTTGACCGTGGGCTCGGCTTTTCGAAAAGATTAAATTACTCTGATCAGAGATGTACCACTGTACCCACAAGGCACGCACTCATCACCTACACCGAAGTGTAACGAGATGACCCATCACATGGGAACTCGTGCCAAAACCTTCCATATGGTTCCCTCCGACTCCACAACACCCTCTTATGGGTTTCGTATCGTGTCTGGACGTATCGAGTGCTCACCATACCCCCCCTTGAGCCTTCTTTGGTACAAGTCGCCCGCAGGCTAGCCCCTTGTACCCCTCCACTATGGTGCATAGAGCCGAAGAGTTCCACACTTCCAGTTAGGACTTACCCATTAGACTTGTGGTTGGTACGGAAGTGCTTTGCAACAGATCCCGCAGACCGGTCCTTATAGTGCCCCGGGTGCGACAAACCAGTGCCCGAGCTTGCACCCGGAACCCACCATACTTATAACCTAGCCAACTCCAACAGAGTCCAGAGACGAGAATAACAGGGAAATACATATACAGAATCCAGCTATCTACGACTCGTTCTTTTTAACCTATAACAGTTGTGCCGGTACATTGGGCACTAGCTAATATTTTAATAGTAGAGTGACAAGGAGTTAAGGCTCAATAAGCATGGCTTGGGTTTGCACACAAGGACAGGGATCTATTAAATATAAGTGTAAGGCTTGAGTATTTGACTAATGCAATATTAACCTATGGGTTATAGCGATAAGTTATTAAAACATGGGCTCAACAATGATCAACTGTTTCCACAGAGGTGGTCGATGACTTGCCTTGATCAGCAAATGGGGATGGAGGAACCTCGGGGTAGAACTCCTGCTCCTCGACGAACTCGTAGTCTTCTCGATACGGAAAAGTAAACAATACATTTAATAAACAGATAAAATCCACCAAATAAGCAATATTCATATTTGTGGGTGTTTTTATGTGAAGTAATATTTTAATATTCTAAAGTTTGGTATAAAACAGTAAAACTTATCTTTTTAGGATTTTTCCTAATTTATTTTCTGTATTTCAAATTTTAACCCTAAAGGGTTTTTATTCATTTATTTAATAAAAATATTTTGGGTAACAGTAACATACTGTTTTTATGGCTTTAATGTGTAGAGAATATTATTCTGGATTTAACAAAATTTGAATGGTGAAATTTGGAGTTAAAATGAGCAAGTTATGAATTTTCAAAGTTTAAACAATTTTTTGGAATTTTATTTAAACTGAAAACCGTCTCGGGTCCACGGTGAACTGGGTTCACCGTGAACCGTTGACTGCGCGCGTGGACCGGGCACGTGGCAGCGGTTGGATCAGGATCCAACGGCCAGAACGCGCGCGGGTGATTCAAGTGGCGATCAACGGCTCCCGTGACTCGGTACCGCTTCGGCTCAGATCGAGGGCCAGGATTAAACCCCACGGGGATTTAATCCGGGCCGTTAGATCGAGATCGTGCGGTCCGTGAGGGATCCGGCATGGCACGCGGCGAAGGGGTAAATACCCCTTCGTCTCTGGCTCCGGCGGAGCGACGGCGACGAATTCCGGCGACGGCGGGGGGTAATCGACCAAGCTAGGGGTTAAAATGGGACTAGCGAGGCCAGGGGAATTCGGTCGTACCGGCGGTGGCGGTGACGGTGAGCTGACGGTGACTGGCGTCGAAGAGGGGCGATGGAGTTCCTCGGGTTCGCCGGCGACTAGGCGGTCCGACGGTGATCCGGCCCAGAGGAGGCGATGCCGAGGCAGAGGGTGCGACGACGGTCTCGGCGGAGGTGACAGCGAGGGCGACGGTGGCCCGGAGCGCCGGCGAAGGACGACCGGAGAGAAAACAGGGGAAAACCCTAGGAAAGGGTGGCAGCGGCTCGGGACTGCGATGTTTAGGTCTCTGGAGGTGTGGTTGGGTTGCGGCGAGGGTGGGAGGCATTTTATAGGGCTCGCCGTCGTGGGTTTTTGGCAGGGTAACAGGAGGAAACCCGAAGGTTTCCATCCCGGCGCCGGTGATCTTCCAAACCGCGCGAGTACTTGCTATAAGGGGCGAAAACGCGTGGCAATAGCCGGAATGGGATCGCCGGGGCTTGGATTTGAGAATCCAGGCGGCAATTTGGCGCGCGGCCGACCGGCGGCAAGGATGGCAAGGAGGGAGCCGTCGGGATGGAAGGGGGAGATCCCCTTCCATTGTTGAAGACAGAACTGACAGGTGGCCCCCACCTGTCAGCGGTGGGCGCGAGGAGGAGAGGGGATGACAGACGGGCCAGGAATGGCAGCGACAGATGAGAGGCGCTCGGTGTCTGACGGGTGGGCCAAGCGGGGCGCGGGGAAGGAGAGAGGAGCGGAGGAGTGCGCCGACAGGTGGACCCCACCTGTCGGTGGCACACCGCTGGATTGGGCCGGGCTGAGGTCGATTTCCGGGTTGAGGCCCATTAAGTATTTTTAATTCTTTTCTATTTTAAAATAAATCCAGTAATTCATATATTTGATTAGGGGTTGAATCACTGTTGATAAAAATTTGTAAAAATTCCTAAAATTATATCTTGGCCTCTAGTTCATCTCATAAAATTTTCAAGTCCAGATTCTAAGTATTTCTCCCTGTTTGGCTTTATTTGGGTTCTTTTGGGATTTTTCCAATAATAATAAATTCAGAAATGATTTAAATAATATTTTCTTTTTATTTTATTCCTTTTTAATTTCTGGGGTGTTACAATCCTATCCCCCTTACAGAGAATCTCGTCCTCGAGATTCGGATCAATCCTCGAATAGCTCAGGATGCTGTGCCTTGAGTTCATCTTCTTTTTCCCATGTAGCCTCTTCTATCGGATGATTGCTCCACTGTACTTTACAGAAGCGGATGACTCGGCTCCTGGTGATTCTTTCTTTGACTTCCAATATCTTAACCGGCTTTTCCACATAGGTCAGATCCTCTTGGACATTCAACTGCTGAAGGTCCACTTGTTCTGTGGGGACGCGGAGACACTTCTTGAGTTGGGAAACATGAAACACGTCATGCACTCTAGCCAATGAGGGCGGTAATTCCAACTGATAAGCCACTTCGCCTTGGCGTTGGACAACGGGAAATGGTCCAACATATCGAGGGGCCAACTTTCCTCTCATGTTAAACCGTTGAGTTCCACGGAGAGGCGTGACTCGTAGGTAGACATGATCTCCTTCTTCAAAGACTAGGTCTCGACGGCGATTGTCTGCGTAGCTCTTCTGTCGCGATTGGGCTGTCTTGAGTCGGTCTCTGATGATCCGTACCTTCTCTTCAGCTTCACGAAGAATGTCGGTTCCGAATACTTGGGATTCACCAGTTTGGTCCCAAAGTAGAGGCGTTCTGCACTTACGTCCATATAATGCTTCAAAAGGAGACATCTGAAGGCTGGCTTGATAGCTGTTGTTGTATGAGAATTCCGCGTATGGCAAGCTCTTGTCCCAAGTGGCTCCAAAATCTAAAACACATGCTCGAAGCATATCCTCTAGTATCTGATTTACCCTTTCTGTTTGTCCATCTGTTTGAGGATGGTAGGCGGTACTGAAATTTAATCTCGTGCCCATCTCCTCTTGGAGGTTCTTCCAAAAACGAGAGGTAAACTGACTTCCTCGGTCAGACACTATCTTCTTGGGCACTCCGTGAAGACATACAATCCGGGCCATATATAGTTCTGCAAGCTTAGGGCCACTGAAGGTCGTCTTGACGGCTATGAAATGAGCTACCTTCGTAAGCCGATCGATGATCACCCAAATAGAATCATACCTCGGGATAAAATTCGGTTGTCTCTTGTCCCTTTATCTTCGAGCAAGTTTATTTGTGCAATCTTACTTTTCTAGAGTAATATACCTGTTCTAGCGGTTTGCTACCATTGTCTTAGGACCTTGATCATTGTTTAACTGAAATCGAATTAGTTTTAAAAACCGCCTATTCACCCCCCTCTAGTCGGTACATCGATCCTACAAGTGGTATCAGAGCTTGGTCTCTCAAGTTAGGCTTTACCGCCTAGAGAGAAGATGTCCGACGAGGTGGTTCACAACGTAGGCAAAGGTCCTTACTTTGATGGCACTATCTATTCTATTTGGAAAGTTCGTATGGCTGCTCACCTCAAAGCCATGAGCTTTGAAATTTGGCGTATTGTTGAGTTAGGTTTTGAAGTTGAAGACAAGATGAATCTAACCTATCAAAACAAAAAGGATATGCAACTTGATGCTCAAGCTACAAATGCTTTGTTCAATTGTTTGTGTGCCGAAGAGTTCAATAGGATAAGCAATATTTCAACGACACACGACATTTGGACCACTCTTCAAGATATACATGATGGAACAACAAGTGTGAAGAATGCCAAGTCGCACTACCTAAAGATCAACTATGAAACATTCACCATGTTGCCAAATGAGAGTGTCAATGAGATGTATGCAAGACTTAATGTGATTGTCAATGATCTCAAGGGTGTTGGAGTGAAGTACACGGAGTTGGAAGTTGCTCAAAAGATGTTGAGAGCTTTGCCCGAGAAATATGACACGTTGGTGACTTTCCTCATCAACTCGGATATGTCAAGTTTGACACCCACAACACTTTTGGGAACTATCAACACAAATGAGATTTACAAGAACAAGAGAGTTGAAGGAAGCACCGAAGATCACTCCTCATCCAAGAAGAAGAATATTGCCTTGAAGGCCAAGGTTGAAAAGAAATGTGAAGAAGAAGAAGACACCTCTTGTGATGGCGATACCGAAGATGAAGAAATGGCTCTCTTTGTGAGAAAGTTCAACCGGTTTATGAAAAAGAGAGGAAGTTCTTCAAGCTCATTCAAGAACAATGGTGACAAAAAGTCAACCAAAAGAAACCTCAAGAATGTAAGATGTTTCGAGTGTAATGAGAAGGGTCATTTTGCCTCAAGATGCCCGAACAAACAAGAAAGCGAAGATGATAAATCTCAAAAGAAGAACAAAGAGAAGAATGGAAAGAAAAGCTCTTCAAGAAGTTGAACAAGAAAAAGGGTAAAAATGAAGCATTTGTGGGAGAATGGGATTCGAATGAAGATAGCTCCGATTCTTCTTCAAGCTCCGACTCCGGTGGTGAGTCAAACTCAAGAAAGAAGAACATGGCGGGAATCGCAATCACGGAAGCTTCATCACTATACTCTCCTTTTTGTCTCATGGCAAAAGGAAGTACTAAGGTAAACTACCACACCGGAGGATCACATTGGGTGCTTGATAGTGGGTGCACTCAACATATGACCGGTGATAGGAAAATGTTCACATCGTTTGAAGTTGGTGCTAAAGATCAAGAAAGAGTGACCTTCGGTGACAATAGTAAAGGAAAGGTAATGGGTCTAGGTAAAATTGCTATCTCAAATGATTTCTCCATTTCAAATGTTTCACTAGTTGAGTCATTAAATTTCAACTTATTGTCCATTGCTCAACTATGTGATTTAGGCCTTTCATGCACATTTAATCCTCAAGAAGTATTTGTAACAAGTATCCATGATAACTCTTTAGTTTTCAAAGGTTTTCGTTTTGGAAATCTCTATTTGGTGGATCTTTCTTCAAATGAAGCTAATTTGAAAACTTGTTTGGTTGCAAAAACTTAATTGGGTTGGCTTTGGCATAGAAGGCTTGCTCATGTGGGAATGAATCAACTAAACAAACTTGCAAAAAGAGATTTGGTTGTTGGGTTGAAAGATATAAAATTTGAAAAAGATAAACTTTGTAGTGCTTGTCAAGCGGGGAGGCAAGTTGCTTGCTCTCATCCTAGCAAAAGCATCATGTCCACTTCTAGACCTTTGGAGCTTTTGCATATTGATTTATTTGGTCCAACAACTTACAAAAGCATCGGTGGAAATAGTTTTTGTCTTGTTATTGTGGATGATTTCTCAAGATTTACTTGGGTCTTCTTTTTACATGACAAAGCTAAGACCTCCGAGATTTTCAAAAAGTTTGCAAAACGAGCTCAAAACGAATTCAACTTTTCTATTGTAAAAGTAAGGAGTGACAATGGATCCGAGTTTAAAAATACAAATATTGAGGATTATTGTGATGATCTCGGCATTAAGCACGGGCTTTCCGCCACCTATTCACCACAACAAAATGGTGTTGTGGAAAGAAAGAATAGGACCCTTATTGAGATGGCTAGAACTATGCTTGATGAGTATAGTGTCTCCGACTCGTTTTGGGCGGAAGCTATAAACACTTCTTGCCATGCTTCTAATCGTCTTTATTTACATCGTCTTTTGAAAAAGACTCCATATGAACTCTTAATTGGACGAAAACCAAATATTGCTTACTTTCGAGTTTTTGGTTGCAAATGCTATATTTATAGAAAAGGTGTTAGACTAACCAAGTTTGAAAGTCGTTGTGATGAAGGATTTCTTCTTGGATATGCATCAAATAGCAAGGCATACCGAGTGTATAACAAGAACAAAGGTATTGTTGAAGAAACCTCGGATGTTCAATTTGATGAAACTAATGGGTCCCAAGAGGGGCACGAGAATTTGGATGATGTAGGTGATGAAGGCTTGATAAGGGCAATGAAGAAAATGTCAATTGGTGACATCAAGCCTAAAGAAGATGATGAACTTCCATCCTCCACTCAAGTTGAAGCTTCTACTTCCGCTACGCAAAAGTTGACTCAACTTGATGAAGATGAAGCCAAAGATCAATCCTCTACTATTCCATCCAAAGTTCACAATGCCACCGCAAAAGATCACCCAATTGATCAAGTTTTGGGTGACATTAGTAAGGGTGTTCAAACTAGATCTCGTGTTGCTTCTATTTGTGAACATTACTCGTTTGTTTCTTCTATTGAGCCTAAACATGTAGATGAAGCTCTAAATGACCCGGATTGGGTAAATTCTATGCATGAAGAGCTCAACAACTTTGAAAGAAACAAAGTTTGGACATTGGTGGAGAGACCCAAGGAGCACAACGTAATTGGAACAAAGTGGGTTTTTAGGAACAAGCAAGATGAAAACGGGATGGTCGTGAGAAACAAGGCAAGATTGGTAGCACAAGGATTCACTCAAGTCGAAGGTTTGGATTTTGGTGAAACCTTTGCTCCCGTTGCTAGACTAGAAGCTATTCGCATCTTACTTGCTTTTGCTTCATGTTTTGATATTAAGTTATATCAAATGGATGTGAAAAGTGCTTTCTTGAATGGCGAAATAGCCGAACTAGTTTTTGTTGAACAACCACCCGGCTTTGAGAATCCTAAAAATCCTAATCATGTTTATAAACTCTCAAAAGCTCTCTATGGTCTAAAACAAGCTCCTAGAGCTTGGTATGAAAGATTGAGAGATTTTCTCCTCTCAAAAGGTTTTAAAATTGGTAAAGTCGACACTACCTTGTTTACAAAAATAATTAATGATGATTTCTTTGTCTGTCAAATTTATGTCGATGATATTATATTCGGTTCTACTAATGAAGAATTGTGCAAAGTTTTTGGTGATATGATGTCTAGGGAATTTGAGATGTCCATGATAGGAGAACTGAGTTTCTTCCTTGGACTTCAAGTCAAGCAACTCAAAAATGGAACCTTTGTGAGCCAAACGAAGTATATTCATGATCTTCTCAAAAAGTTCGGATTGATGGAAGCAAAGCCTATCAAGACCCCTATGGCGACCAACGGACATCTCAACCTAAATGAGGGAGGTAAACCGGTAGATCAAAAATTATATAGATCCATGATTGGTAGTTTGCTTTATCTTACCGCATCTAGGCCCGATATCATGTTTAGTGTTTGCATGTGTGCTAGATTTCAAGCCGCACCAAAAGATTGTCATTTGATGGCAGTCAAGAGAATTCTAAGATATTTAAAACATTCCATCCATATAGGCTTGTGGTACCCCAAAGGTGCTAAATTTGAGCTAATTGGCTATTCCGATTCGGATTATGCCGGTTGCAAAGTTGATCGTAAAAGCACTTCTGGAGGGTGTCAATTCCTTGGGAGGTCTCTTGTTTCTTGGGCCTCTAAGAAACAAAACTCCATTGCCCTTTCCACCGCTGAGGCAGAATATGTATCCGCGGGTAGTTGCTGTGCGCAATTACTTTGGATGAGGCAAACCTTGCTTGATTATGGAATAGAATTCTCAAATGTCCCTCTTCTTTGTGACAATGATAGCGCCGTCAAAATTGCCAACAATCCAGTCAAACACTCTAGAACCAAGCATATTGATATTCGTCACCACTTTCTAAGAGATCATGTTGGCAAAGGTGACATTGTCATTAGCCACATAAGAACCGAAGATCAATTAGCAGATATCTTTACCAAACCACTAGATGAATCCCGCTTTTGTAATCTTAGGAATGAATTGAATATAATAGACTTCTCAAATGTGGCTTGAAACCATGCATATGTGTGAGTTGTAGAATTTTCTATCCTTGTGACATATATGAATGCTTTTATGCTTGCAATGCCATATTTGAAGTTCATGTACTTTTATATGTGTTTCTAAGGCTATACATTAAGGGGGAGTATAAGGTTACTCTTATATGTTGAAAATTGCTCAGGTTGTTGAAAAACAAAATTTGAAAGTTTTGGTATCCTCAAAAGTCTATCTTTGAGTTAAAAACAAATTTCTCCCATGATTTTATTTCAAGACATATTTTGAACTTTTGTCCAAAACAAAACTTATAGATATGGATCATATGATCATTTTTCGTATTCAAATGTTTTAACTTTATCCATCCTATCAAAAGATATTCAAAGAATTAAAGTTCAGACAAGTGTTCGGACAAGAGTTCGGACGTGTTGAGAACTTTGGCTGCAAACGGTTTCTTTTTGAACTTAAAAATTTGAAAACTTGATGTTTTATAAACCTTGGGAGTTATTCTAAGTTTCTGCAAAGTTTGAAATTTTTCAAAATTATTTTGCTATATTTCTCACTTAAGCTCCTCTTTGTGCTTTGTTTTTAATTGCTGAGCTATAGTGGTGTCGGTCTGATCGGGCCTACATGGCCGGTCCGACCGCCCTTGCTGCGTCGGTCCAACCGGGCCTACATGGCCGGTCAGACCGGGGCTCGGGCAGGGTTATAACTCCCCTCTCTATTCAGTTTTCTCTCCCCTCTATTATTTCCTCTCCTCTCAAACCGAGTTCCTCTCCTCCACTCTTGCCCCCAACCCTAAAAATTTCGTTTCATCGATCTTCTTGCCGGTCCAACCGGTGGATCCTCTCCGGTCCGACCTCGAGTTCATTTTTCCCTTGCCGGTAAGAACTTCCTCCGATCAAATCCATGGATTTCATCATTTTGGAGGCTAGGGTTAGGGTTCTTATTCATGGGCTTGCATGTCAACTTGCCAAGGCTAAATCCTCTTTAAACTCAATTGTTAGCCTTGTGATACTATTTCCTATGCCTCTATGCAATTTGATATGGCAAAATTTTGATTATGGAGAAGTTTTGTGCAAAAGGGGATTTGTGCCCGGATTGCTAGGCCGGTCAGACCGGTGGGCAATGGGCGGTCCAACCGACCATGTACTGGCGGTCAGACCGGCCCTATTACCTCGGTCAGACCGGCCTCCCAATGCCTGCCCCTCTTTTGCACATCATTGCTCATTGATGCTTTTGCCCTCTAACAAATTCATAGATTGTCTCAAATCATATCTTTTATCTTATCTGGGTTAAATCTTTGATTCGGTCATGCCTCGCGCCGGCCGTTCTCAAGGAAATGAGCGTCGCTCAAAGTTTGTCGAGGACCGTGGCCAATCCTCCTGGCACTTTCAAGATGACAGTGACGAGGACTTTGCCTATGAGGATGGCAACTCTGAGAATGAAGAAGAATTGGCACCTCAGCCTCCAGCAGCTAGTGAAGATCCTTTTGCATCCTTGGAGTTCAAGGTAGATGTCCGGAATCAAGAGAACTTTGCTCGTCTGCGCCACCACAATCAATTTCTCAGACCAAGAGATACATCAGATCAGCGGTTTCATACAAAATTTCAGAAAGAGGTATTCAATATTGCATATGAGAACCGTTCTTTGGCTCCGCATAAGTGGATTTCTTGGAGGGATCTAAGTGGAGAGGTTGCAGCTCTCAGAAACATATTTGGAACTGTTGGTATAAACAAAATAGTGAGTCTGAAGCAAGATTTCAATTGGGATGTTATCCGTCAGTTTTATGCCACAGTATTCATACCTGCCACTTGTGATTCTCTTACATGGATGACTGGAGATATCTTTTGCATTGCTACAAAGCAAGAAATTCAGAGTGCTTGGGACATAAGGTTCTCTTCTGGCCTCAGACTGCATGATGAGTTCACTCACAATCCTTTGTCAGAAGAAGAGATGGCTCAATTCTACATCCCATCTGCTGCTCACAAGATTGGAGGGGTCACTGGAATGAAGACTCTTCATAGTGTGGCACATCGCATTCTGCGGCACTCCATTTTACCGCGTCTAGGCAACAATGATGCTATTCGAGGTGTTGCTTGGACTCTTCTAGATGCAGTGATGACTGGAAAGAGGTTTGATGTCATCCATTTGATGCTATATGAGATGGCACTCTCAAAAGGAAGCCTCACTCTTGGAGTCTACTATGCTCCGTTTATCATGAGATTAATTTTGAGCAAAGTAGGAAATGTGAATGAGCGCCTTGATATCACCCACTCTCAGTACAGGCCTCGCTTCTCGGCCACTCCTTTGGCTCCAGCCGTCGATCCAGCTGATATGGGAGCAGGACAGGTTCATCCTCAGGACATTCCTAGCAGCTCTTTTGCTCCTCCTCAGAACTCTGGATCTGGTGCCTATTTTGGTATGGATGCCACCCAGTTCTTTGATCCAGTTCTTCAACAAGTAACAGCTGGCTTTCTTCAGTTAAATTCAAGAATGGATCAAATGGCTCTAGGACAAGAAGCTATCACCTCCCATCTGCAGAACCTTCAAGGTGGTCAAGAGCGTATCAACTCCAGGATTGACACTCTTTCTTCTCGAATTGATCGGCTAGACTCATCTTCCTCAGCAGGATACCCTCTTCAGTACCAGCGCCGTCGTCGTCACCTTGATGATTCTCAGCCTCCTTCCCAGGATTAGTCTCTCTTTTTGGTTCTTGATGCCAAAAGGGGGAGAAGCACTTAGCAGTAGGGGAGAAGGCAGCAGAGGATTAGGGGAGAAGGAAGCAGTAGTAAGAAGGAAAGATTAGGAAGGATCAATCTTTTTTTATCTCTATCTATCTATGGTTGTTTATATAACGAACACTATTTGCTTTCCATATCGTACTGAACTTAATTTGAACTATTTGCCTTTATTATGAGAAACTCTCTTTGCTTCATTGAATGTGTGAATTGTGTTTGGAATTATATCTCATATCTTGCTCCATATACTTGTACCCCATCATTTCTTCAGGGGGAGCTCTGCGCTTAATTGTGGATACTTCTACTTTAACATATTTCTTTATCTCTGAAGTGTTTGTCATCAATTACCAAAAAGGGGGAGATTGAAGATCTAGGCCCTATGTGAGTTTTGGTAATTAATGATAAACATGCGTTTTGTGGACTAATATTTTTCTTAAGTGTGAAGGAAATGAGTAGGTCCCGCGCAAATGGAGCACAAGATGGAAACCCGAAGATCTGGACGTTTAAAGGCTACGGCAAAAGGTTTGAAGGAATCTAGAAATTGATCGAGGTGTTTTGGAGCGATCAATTAGGCTAGGTTTAAATTTTGTTTTTGCCGTACTATAAAGAGGGGTTGCATCTTGGTTATGAGTTGATTTTCAAGTGCCAATTTGCATTGCATATAGTATCTTTTGATCATGTGTGATTGTTGCAAAAGTTGCTATTTTGGCAAATTCCTTGAAAAAACATATTGCAGCGTTTTGTTGGAGTTGTCTGACCCTGGCGGTCTGACCGACCAGGTGGGTCCGGTCAGACCGGCTGGCATTGGGCGGTCCGACCGGCCAGGGGGCCGGTTCGACCGGGTTGCGCGCGTTGGAAAACTGCTGGTTTACAGAGCCGACGGGAGCACTATCGGTCCGACCGAGCCGATGGCCGGTCAGACCGAGGCGTCCTGTCACATCAGTAAACGGCTAGTTTTCTAGCCGTTGCAGTTGAGGTTGGCTGGCTCCGGCATTGGCAGCTGGTGGCGCCGGGTGATACACTGGCCGGGGGTGGTACTGTGGTGCTGGTGGGGATGCAGCAAAACGGGGTCTCTGAGCCATACCCTGGTTCTGCCTGAAGGCAATCATGCGCTTCTTCTTCAGGTCGACCTTATTTTGTTGGGTCTCCTGCATGATAGCCTTGTTCACCAACTTCTGGAAGTTGGCGAAGTCTCCAGAGATGAGTTGTAGAGACAACTCATCCTTCAGTCCCCTAAGGAACTTGGCCTGTCTGGCCGCATCCGTACGGACCTCTTCAGGTGCGTACCTGGCCAACCTGTTAAACTCGTGCAGATACTCTGTGACAGATCTGCTCCCCTGCTGCAGATCTCTGAACTCTTGTTGTTTTTGGGCAATGATGCCGTCGGGGATGTGGGCGGCACGGAAGGCGGCCGAGAATTCTGCCCAAGTGGGGGCGTGGCCCTCGGGCAGAGTCTCGCGGTGATTGTCCCACCACTCAGCGGCGGGACCATGAAGCTGGTGGGTGGCGAAGGCCACCCTCTCCTGCTCAGTGCAGGTCAGGAGGTCGAGCTTCTTCTCGATCGCCCGCAACCAATCCCCAGCCTCCATGGGGTTGGTGGTGCTTGAGAAGGTCGGTGGGCGGACTCGGAGGAACTCCGAGAGCTGTGACGCGGGAGCGGGAGCTGGTGTGGCAGGTCGGGGCAGCTCGGGCTGTTGGTGGAGGCGAAAGAGGTGAGCCTGCTGCTCTTGCATCTGCTGCTGCTGCTGCATCTGGTGCAGGAGGGCTGAGACCAACTGATTCTGAGTGGCCATCATCTCAGCTAATGTGGGGTGAGTGGCGACCGGGGCTTGCCTCTGCCCGGTGGCTCCCCATTGTGGCAGGTTGCCACTATCCCCTCCGTTCTGAGGAGCGTCAGATCCCTGCGTGTTGGTCATCCTGGAGTTTTCAAAGTATACATATTTATTTTAGTAAACCTCTTCATATTTTATTTCAAAATGGTGTCGTTCTTGCGGTTACATTTATTTATTCATTCATGCCTTATATTTTGACATGAATGCTAATACAAGCAAGCAATAAAAATTAACAATCAATCGTAAAACTACGTCTATGGCAGCTCGGGGGACGGCTCGATCTCGGGCTCGTGGGAGACGGTCGGGGTCGAGGAACTGGATGGTCCGGCGGGTGGTGCACTGCGGGAGATCCTCTTGGGCCTCACAGTGGGGATCCGAAGGGGTTTCTTCCTGCGAGGCGGAAGAGGCGCGATCTCCTCTATGTCCTTCTTCAATTCTTCGATCTGGTAGCGGAGGTGTGGGTTGGTGGCGACACGCTGTCGAAGAAGCTCATTTTGACGCCGCAACTC
>JAAALK010000081.1:27069707-27227368 GCA_019279435.1 Zizania palustris | reverse complement strand
AAATAAATTGATTGTCTATGTGATGAAAAGAGAATCTCATAACTCTCTCATCCTTTCAACGGACAATAGATATGTTTAGATAAAGAGAAGTATGTCTCCTCTTCTCTCTCCCCAACTCCCCCAAGTCGTTTTCATTCTCGCATCTCGATCTTAAAAAAGAGAGAACGAGAGTAATAGGAGGGGGAAGGAAAGAATAGTTTTTGGGCGTCCAACTTTAGTGTCCGGAATACAAAATCATAGTATCTTGAAGATAGGATTATGTCACCTGACGATAAGATTATTCGTGTTGGTTGTATTAAGTAATCTTGTATAGTATGTCATATCATAAAGAAAATAATAGATTACCTTTTACATAAAATCAACATTTTATATAGGAATTAAATAGAATATAATTATAAATTATAAATTATAATTATATAAGGAGAGATTTGTACGTCCTAAAGGCATCACATATCAAATCATACAACCATCTTGTTGCAGAATAGAAATCAGATCAGATAGAACACAAGGCATTGGAGTTGTAGGGGATACCATAGACGAACTATTTGCCAATTATGATTTCTTGCCGAGCTATGTGAGCGTTTTGTCACCAACTTGGAGACCCACCGATGACCTGGTACTGGTACCCAGTGGGATTTGTACTAGAAGAATGTGGAATCACCCTAAGACTTCATCAATCAGAAAAGAAACCGGATCCCTAACTTTGTAATATGCATGTCAAGTAGATAGACTAAGGTTTGAACTAAACATTTTAGCCTTCTAGTCCAAAGAAGTGGATGACTAAACAGCACAAAAGACACCTCAACCCAAAGAAATGACACCAGAATAGGGATATAGTCTAAAGATAAAAAAATATTTGTTGAATTGTATTTATAGAGTATTTATAGACTTTAATCCATGGAACAGAACAATATCTAAACTTTAAACTAAAGTTTAGTCTATGAACTAAACTAGACTAAAGGAACCAAACAGGAGCTTAATTATCTATGATTATTTGTTAAAATCACTTAGATTATCATCGGAGTCGAATTCTCATGATCATACGCTTCATAGTTCGGCCAAAAGACAAAATAAAAGAAGATTGTGAAAACAATTTGAAACTAATGATTGATAGCAGCCTATATTCAACTGGGTTGACATCAGATCCCCAGAAGACTTTTGGTTTGGCAACAGTGAAAGTGTTCCATATATACAAAAGTGAGGTGAGTATTTTGCAAGGTACCATCTATTATGTCACTTTAAAAACATGCCTTCTCCATCCTGTAATAGATTTAAGGAGAACAATAACCTTTTTGAGTAAAGAATTTCAATAAATCTGTCAAAAACTGTAAAAAAATATCATTAGAATGAGCCGGATTTGTCCACATATTACCGCACGTAAATACATTGTTTAACAGAATATTGATTTGCATACATACAAAAGTGCAAAGCCAACCCTCAAGAAAAAAGAAGAGTTGATTACTAATGCATGCCACGCAATTGTCAACTTGTAACCAAATGGGAGTTAGGATTTACAAAAGAAAAAGTGTTCCTGCTCATTCTTAGAAAAGGTAAGCTGATGATAAGAACGGGAGCTCGCCGGACATGCCAATATAGCCGGATATGCTATTCTGTCAAAAGCATCAGCAAATAATCATCTTGCTGGTCACAGCCTGGTGATGCACCTTTTTGGCAATTCATTTCTTGGTTGGACTCATGTCACCAAATTTTGGTAGTACCAAAAGTGTGTTCAATCGAGTGAAGCTATCCAAGGACCTCTCATATCCACTTAAATTTGAGTCACTTCCATCATCTACATCTTCTGGAGTAACCCTCCTAGTATTGAGCCCTCTATTACCAGATAGGGCTGGCATCCTTGGGCTATATCCAATTCCATTACTAGTAACAGGGAGCCCTGACACACCACCTGTAACTTCAAACTTGTTCAAAAAAAGACAGACCGCAGCACAATCATCAGTTTTTGAGGTTGGGTATTTGAACTTCCAGGTCTGATTTGCTAGATCAACGACAGAACGAGCTGCCATAGAATGGCCAGAGCATGAGGCAATAACATCCACGACTTCCTGGTTGGACAAAACATCCCACACCTGTGGACAGTGCAACTGTGTATCAGAGCATGCCAAGGCCAAATAATTCATCCATTTTAAATTGAGTGGTGTATATTTTGAATAAGTAACTATTTTTCTCTTTGAAAAGGTCATTTAGAAAGCCTCCATTAATCATTTTTTATTACCTACCCCATCTGACGCAAGGATAATGAACTCATCATTCTCAGTGATTCGCCTATAGGTGACATCAGGTACAGAGATCAGCCCAAAATCCTTTAGACAAAAATCACCAAAAGCCCTTGCCATTGCTAGGCCAGGAGAGTTGCAATTAGGAAGCCAAAGGCGAGCCACATCAGGTTCATCATGGTGAGCAAAGACCCTTCCATTACATCGTTTGATCCTCCTAGTCTCCCCTAAAAAAGAAATATTATGTTATTGTTTTGACAATTATGATCCAAATTACATTTATAAAGATAGGAGCAAGCAGATGGCCCTCAACAAACTAACTGAATAAATATTGAACAATAACATGCATTCACCTACTTAGTAACATATACTCAACACTCAAAAAAATGTGCTGACCTAGCAAGATATCCTAGACTGAAAGAAGCAATGCAAAACATATGGCTAAAGTAGGAGAGGACAGAACCATAGCCCCATGGAATAGCTGTTATGAGTGCACAATATATGCCGACTTTGGTAGAAAGAAAAAGAGAAGGGAAGGGCCCAAGTGGAATAGAGCTGTTTTTTCAAATCCCAGGGATTTTTCAAGATTGAATTTGGAAGGAGTTTTGATTAGGTTTGAATTCATTTCCAATATATTAGGGTTTGTGTGTTTTCATTTATACATATATATACATTATACACACACAAACTATATATTAGACTTTTTTTTGGCACTGCACAAAAGAGGATAAGAAATGGGGGAAAATCCAAATATAAGAATCGATGTGATAAAGGTTGTTGAAAATAAGGTTTTTAATGGTTCATATTGTCTATTCTGATTTAAAAAATTGAAGAAAAAAATTCAGGATGTTACAGCAGCGTAGGCAAGGGCCAGCATCGGCATCACGGAGCTATGGCATGGAGGTGTACTGGTAGGGGACCTCCACAACAGTGTGGGGGGATGTATGTGGTGCCACAAGTGTCTCAGAAGTTGCACCTATAGCTCGATGAGGGGTCACAAGGTGGCTCCTGTGGCTGAATCAACTTTGTCAGCGCTTCTGACTATTGTGGCCTTGATGGTCATGGTTGGCAGCCGCTCGATCCACCACCTCTCCCTTAACGAGATGGGTGAATGCTGGTGCCTATGTCTCTGCTTCAATTGTGATGAAAAGTATTCCTACAACCACAACAAGACCTAAGTACTTTTCCCTCCTTGAGCTGGCCGAAGAAGACGGTGCCACTCCACTCTTGGATTTATCTGTTGAGTCAACTGACAATCCGCACATCTCTATGACTGTCATTGCTAGGATCAAGACAGGAAAGACGATGCTGGTTCAAGTGTGGGATGGCAACATCTCTACTCTATAGCCTTTTTTCGACCCCGACTCACACACTATTTTCTTTCAAAGTCCGCCATGACTCACACTGGACTATGTTTCCAAACACGGAGTGGCCTTCATGACCTGTATTCCTTTTGATGTCGTTTGGCCTAACCAACTCACCAACAAAATTCTAGTAACTGATGAGTGACATGTTGTGCCATTTGTTAGGAATATCGGACTTCTCTATACAAGAAAAGTGTTTCCAATAATAAAACAAGTCAGAAGTAATCTACAAATCCCTTCTCCCCTCTTTTGTTTCGTGTTCCAATCACGGCTCTAGGGTGGCGAGGGTTCAAGCCTTGCCATCCCGTCAAGCGTGGCTACTACCTTTGGCCGTCCCCCAACTCCTAACACATCTTCTCTATTTCCATCGGCGATACAGCACCAGCACCAGGACCAGCCCTAGCCCTGTGACACTATCACCCAAACCCCATACATCCTCCCACTTGTCAATCACTCTCACTCAATCATCCCATTGCCCCCAACCTCCACCACTAAGCACTATAAAGGCCCGCAACCAGTAGTATAGTCTCCACCTCACTGCTGGCCATCCAGTGATTCTCTAGGGTCTCAGCCCGAGGTAAACACTAGATAGGAATGAGCATAAAATTAAGCCAAGTGTTCCCAAATTGCATTAATTGATGATTTACATCCACTAAGCAGCATATGAGTTATCAAAATTTGGCAATGGTGTTATTGTCCACTAAAGCTTCTGCTATAAGAAAATCTCTATAGTGAGACTAGTGAGGTGGCCAAGAATTTATTTTTCACTGGCAAGTTAAACTCTCAAAGGAATCAAAGATTTTGCGTCCCTGGCTGGGAAGACTAAATTATGATGAATTCTTAGTTTAACAGAAATAGATGTGGGATGTTGCATACCAAGAAGATAACACATATTATTTTGCTCGATATTTATCTCAAAAGAAGGAATGAAAAGGTAACTCTTCAGCAAAAACAGGGGAAAACTGTTTAACCTAATAACACCATAAAAACATACAAGTTCAACTGTGAATGAAGGAGCATAGAACAAACACTAAGGAAATCTAAAGTAACTTAAAATTAGGACAGAAAGAGATTACTTGGATGATCAGGTTTCAGGTCAACAGTCAACTGATGAGCAACCAACTGGCCATTCTGATTTCTGGTGCCTAATACAGCCCTAGAGTCACCTAGATTCCCAACAATAAGATCCTGGCCCTGGTGATATAGATACAACTTTAAATAGCCTGCACATGAAATTCTTAACAATAAATATATTGTTTACAGCAAAATGAGGTAACCGCATTACCTGCTTGATTACAGTAACTGCCGTAGTTCCGCTGCAAATGCTATCTATGTTACGTTGTAATTTAAGCTCCTTATCCATATTTTTAAAAGCCTCTCTGAAATACTCTTTCGTTATGTTGAAGAATTCTTGGTGATCTTCTTTTTGTCCAGACAATGTGGGAGACTTGTCCTCTGCATCTGTGTACAGAGATAAATTTTCTTCCAGACTTGAGCCATCTGAATTGCTGGTTGGGCTATCTCCACAGTTGTCATATATCAAATCACATAGCCTCGAAGGAAGAGTATCTCTTACTTTCCTAGCAACAAGATGGCCATGTGGGCCATGGCCATCAAAAACTCCACAAAAAACTGTGTCTGATCTTCCATTATAGTTCTGTTCATAATTCGATAGTGTTCACAAGAAGTTATGAATTATAATATACATAAAGAGAAGACATGGAAAAGATAATATAGAAGTTTTGAAGGAGGCACCCATCCATGATGCATAGAGAACATGTAATTCATTTAAATGCTAGAGGGTCAAAGTTGGGTTTTTCTTACAACAGAGAGAAAAATACCTCTACCATTTCTATTATAAAAAATGAGCAGTTTGCATACATACAGTTACAAAATACTAAGATAAAGCAGACAAAGTTAGAAATGAAAAAGGTTAGAAAGAAAAGGTTGGACTTCACTATCATGCTATCATTTATTTTACACACACAAACAATTCACCCAACGTGCACTGTTTGACTGGATGAGTACTATACTACTATAATGTTGCTGCACAGTTTGGCTGGCTATTCTCAATCGCTGCTGGACAGTAGATAGGCTTGTGAAAAGAGGGCTGCTGGCTTGTTGTCCTTTATGTAATCAAGCTGATGAAACCATGCAGCATCTCTGAATTCCTGTGTTGATGCTAGACAAATTTGGCTTGTCATTCTTAGGGTCTATTTGGTGGAGCTTATGGAAGTTAGAGATTCTCAGTAGCTAGCTAGCCTGAATGGCTAGATAGTTTGCGTATCTAGCTGATAAGAATCTGGAGAAGCTGGTGTTTTCTAGCTCATATATTCTAGTTCATTTCCAGATTCTGCAGCTACTGATTCTCACAATCTGATCCAGAATCTAGACCGTTTGTTTCAGTTTCAGATTCTAGAAGTAGCTGCAGCTGCTAAAAGCTCCTCCAAACTGGCCCTTAGTCAAGTGAGGTTGCAAGCTGCAGTGCCTCAGGCTATTACAGTCAGTTTTTCTTGCTGGTGGAGCAGAGCTATCAAACAGGTTGATAAGGAGCTAAGAAAAGGTTTCAATTCCGTGGCAATCCTCACAGCTTGGGAAATCTGGATTCTGGAAACATTTTTCAATGGTGTCATCCCAGATGTAAACTTGGCTGTCAGGGCTGTTGCACATGAGAGTGCTTTGTGGTGTACCACAGGAGCCTGCTTATTGGTATCTTAGGTGTTTGAGGTGTTGTGTTTTTGCTCCTTTTCTTTTTCTTTGTATTTATTCGTTTATTCTGCCCAATGAAATGATACACAGCTTTCATGCGTAGTCAAGAAAAAATTGCTTCTTTTTAAAAGATTGAGGTATCCAATACTTTCTTATCTGCTAACAAGAGCCGACTCACTGTGCATTCATGCATCTTGTCCATTAAGGTAGTATTTGGTTTGGATGGTTCATGAATATAGAGTGATACAGCCATTTGGTTTGATGGATAAGGTGGTACCGAGTGGAACAAAATGATCCCTAGCCAGAGAGTATTCCCTATAGATGTTGAACCACACATTATGAGTTTTTTTACTGAACCACGTGGTACCGAGTGGAACTAGGCGGATGCGACGACGTGGCAGGGGCGGCAACCAGGCGGCAGCAGCACAACACTGGCGGAAGCCAGGAGGCACGGCGTAGGCAGCGGCTAGGCGGAAGCACAAAGGGGCAGCCAGGCAGCAGCGAGGCGTGGGCAGCGGCTAGGTGGCAGCACGGCGGGGAGCCAGTCGGCGGCACGGCGTGGGCTGGCAGGGCAACTAGGCTACAGTAGGACATTCTAATACTCCCATCCCTCATTACCCTAACCAAACATGCGATTAAATCATCTCATCCCTCCTCATTCTGCCAACCAAACACATGATCAAAGCAACTCATCAAAACACTACATAAGTAAAAGGAAACATAGCATTCCAACAAGGTCAGGTGCAGTGAGACTTGGCAGCTACCCTGGTTCTAGAATCAGCTAGGTACAGCGCTTTTACAAGAAATTAGGCATACCACTAAAAGAAAAAGAGCACAAGTTACCGAAGCTACTGAGTAAGGGTGCGTTTGGTTCTGCTGTGAGCTATGAAAAAGCTGCTGTGAGTTGCCTGCTGTGAAAAAACTGCTGTGAGTTGTCTGCTGTGAAAAAGCTAAAAGTCGTTTGGTTGAAGCTGCTGTGAAAAAACTGCTGTGAGCTGACTGTTTTTTATAACTTACATAATTTTCATCATTACAATATTCTATACATATATATAAATAGGAAACACTCAACATTGATGCAACTAAATAACTAAAAATATATTAGATAAATAAAAAAGTGCATAGTTCATCTTATAAAGTAACCGACAAACACATATTATCTCATGAAATTGTGCAATGCAATACAAACCATAATAATGTTAAATCAATTAAGACACCTTGAATTCATACTATTTAATCTGAACTAAAAATCAGAAAAGCAGGGTCTAAGCTGCTTCCAAATTTGTACTAGAAAAAAGTTTTTTTCACAGCAGAAGCAGTTTTGTTAAACCCGTTTGGTTCAGCTTCTGCTTTTTCATAGCAGAAGCAGATTTCAAAAGCAGAACCAAACGCACCCTAAGTAAGCAAATTGATTTATATTGCTAATTACATAAAAAAGAAAAACTCACATGTAGAACATAAATTAGATCAAACACCAAAAGATTGAGCACCAGTGAAGTAAAAAAGGCGATTTGTATTAACGCACCAGTGAGAGTGACGTACAAAAAGGGATTCGTCTAAAAACATGTAAAGAAAGGGATTATATAGTACAAATACCTCCCATGCGACCATGGCGTCCTGGTTGGTGCCCTTCTTCCCCTGACGCGTGAACAGACAGACTGCATTCCCCACCCCGTTCCCCGCGATCCTGACAGGCGCGTCCTCCTCCCCTCTGCCCCCTCCCCCTTTCGCCGGCGCCGTCACCACATCCACGGCCCGCTGCTCCGCCGTGAGGCACGACCCCATCGACAGCGCCCGCACCACATCCTGCAGGCAATCCAGGCACCCCCCACCCCCACCCCCAGAAGGCGCCACCGTCGCCACCGCTGCTGCAGTAATCGCCGCCGTTTTGCCCCTCCGTCACAGCCCGCCCCGATCCAACACCACCCAAGATCTTCGA
The DNA here is from genome assembly GCA_019279435.1 of Zizania palustris. Lineage (NCBI taxonomy): Eukaryota > Viridiplantae > Streptophyta > Magnoliopsida > Poales > Poaceae > Zizania > Zizania palustris. The sequence continues at coordinate 27,219,122 of JAAALK010000081.1, read as the reverse complement.
CCCTTCCACCTCCACCCGAGATTCGATCCCCGCAAACGCGGAGGGCGGTGGCTTCTCTTGATCGCGATGCGGGCAGCAGCGCCGACCAGCCCGACGGCGACACGTCAGGAGGCGGTGGCGGTGGCGGTGGCCCGTGACCAGGAATGAGTAAAAAAGCCGTTGGGGTTGGACGAGAATAGGGGGGTATCCGCCGGCGAAAGCGGAGGGGGAAAAATAGTACGGTGGCCCAGAGCAACAAGCGGCTCCACGTGTGAATCCGGGCTATTTTTGTTGGAAACATATCCGGTGCACACGTATTTAGGGGAATTCGGTTATATACATGTACAAATGTTATTCTATGTCACAGGTGTAGAATAGTTATTCTACAGAGAAATTTATTACTAAGAACAAAATAGTACCCAATTGTTATTCTACTGAAAAAATCTACTACTAAAAGTGGACGGTGTAGAATAGTTATTCTACACACGTGGTGCAGAATAGCGTAACCTATATACATATTTTATATAGAAATTGAGAATTTACTTGTCACATCTCAATGACATGGGAACCATAAAGGTAAATCCTCGATTTCCATCTAAATGAAGGGTATATGATCAATTTTTCCCATGTATTTATCATCAACTAAATTTTTAGAAATTCTAGAAAAAATCTGTGGGTAAACATATCATGTATCATAGCATGTGTGGCGGATGAAGGGTGGCGATGGCCGGCACGATAGGTGATGGAAGACGCGACTAAGTTAGGGTTGAAGACTGCGAGCTCTTTCCGGACACGAGAATTTTATAGAATTTTTATAGACTAGTAAGGTGTCGTGTTTTGTGATGGGGCTTATCTTATTGTTATGATGATACGAATCAATGTGATATATATTATTCGAAACAAATTATAAATAGAGATTCAACGATTATTTTTCCGTAATTCAGTTGGAACGAGATATAAGAAATAATAAACACATGCAAGAAAAGGGTATTTCTAGAATTTTCAGCGAATATAACCTCTTATACATAAAATTCATAGTTTCACGTGATTTTTTAGAAATCCAAGGGCCTTTGTGCAAAATTATTGGTTTCATGTGATTTTTCATAAATTTAAGGGTTTTATGCAAAATTCATACTTCTGCGCAAAATACAAAAAATAAAGGACTAAAATGCACAAAAATAAATTTATCTTTTTTTCTTCTTTTTCTTTTTTATTTTTATTCATGTGTGGGCCAGGGCGGGTGGTTCCTAGAATCTTGGAATCTTGGACGGGCGGCGGTTCCTAACGAGCATTTTGCACGGACGAGACGTGCAAGGAGGAGTAGCGCATACGGAATCTGCGAACAAAGTCTGCACTTTATATTAGTGGAGAAATTGAATTAAATCCTTTAAAATTCTTTAAAAAAAAGACCGTTCCAAAGGAATGAGCTCTATAAGCACAAAACACTACAACCCTAGTTTAGTTAAGGTTAATAATAAAATTATCAATCAAATAAACTTTTGAGTTTTAAATAAGCTCATGTACAACCCAACTAATAAATTTGAAGCAAAACTAAAATCTAGTGCTATTTGAAGTTATATTGACAAAACTGCCCAAAATTCATTAAGGGGGTGTTTGGATCGATGGACTAAATTTTAGCCCATGTCACATCGTATGTTTGGACATCAATTTAAAAGACTAAATGTGAACTAATTATAAAAGTAATTATAGAATTAGATGATAATTCGCGAGACGAATTTATTAAACCTAATTAATATATAATTAGCAAATATTTACTGTAGTATTACATTGTCAAATCACGCCGTTATTAGACTCATTAGATTTGTCTCATAAATAATCCACCGATTATGAATGAGTTTTGTAAATAATATACATTTAATACTCCAAAATAATATATAAACATTTCAAACACCCCATAAAATTATAAGGGCATAAAAAAATTTGGCCCTAAGCTTAAAGCTTAGATAGAAGATGTACTTTTGACTGACCTATCCCAATCATTGACGAAGCTAATCGGATCCAACGGCCCCGCTCTCCTCAAATCTGTCGTCGCACTCCCCTCCAGTCCACGGTCCACCCCTCTAACCCTCACGCCATTGACGCCACTCACGCCGCCCCCACCCTGCTAAGCTCCAGCGCCGCCCGACGGCGACCGCCCGCGGCCAAGAGGCTCCGGGATCGGCGGTGAGCTCGCGCTCGCGCTGGCGCTGGCTAGCTCGATCCGCCGGGATCTACAGCCAGGGCGAGGCGGCGGCAGCGAGATCGACGGCGGGCTTTGCTGAGTCCGCGGGCGCGAGGGCCTAGGCGTACGGGATCGGCGAGACCAGCCTCGTGAGCGCCGGCGGGAGGGAGACTCTGGTATTTTACTGATCTTTCAGCGTTCTTGGTCAAACTCCCTACTCTGTCGCTACTCCCGACCAACAAAACAAGACCGCCGCTATTATCGTTTCCGCTCCCCCCTGATTTGCTATGTGTCGTGCTGTTAGAACTCAGATCGAAATCTTGCTGCGAGACTCCCTCTAGTTCGTGTAAATGCGCTCGCTTTGGGGATACTCCGGTTGGGCTCGTTAGTTGGGTTTTGTTACATGTCCTAGTGCTTGTTGACCATGCTGAGACTTGAGAGCTCAAGCGGCTCGTTCGAACCTGTTATTATCGTCTATATTTCGTCTATTTTTCTATCTATCTGTGGTTGATGACAAAAATTTGTCCTTTTGCTTTTGTTATATTCGGTTCCAGCATTTATGTGTTGGATACTTGGATGAGTGGTGCATTAAATCTTCTTGCCTGGCATATCTTAATTAAGTTGAGATAGTAAGAATGATGTACTTAGTACCTTAACAAGCCGTATGCATGTGTTATGGATAGTTAGCTATAGTCTGTTGTACAATTTCCGCTTGTGCATTGGTAGACTCTGTATGCTCTTTAGCATCTGCATGTTCACTTTGTAAATAAGTATATACTAATACTCCATTTCACAATGTTTATCTATTTACTTGGGATGTTTGTCAATTAAGGAAATCAAGAATCTAATTGTTACATCAATTTTGTTGTTTGGTCCTAATTTAATTCAATAAAAGAGGTCAAATAGTTGATAATGTCATTTCGTATGGGTATTTATGGTCATTTTGGAACAATTTTTGTTTAGATTTTGCACATCTGTGATCTATGCATATAATGGCCGTGGATAGATATTGTGAAATAGAGGGAGTATTCTTGTGAATATTTTAACTATTTTCTCTCATGCTTCCATTTAGGCATCCAGGAACTTCACTCTCAAGTCCGGAACTCTGGATGTTGAAGGTGTTCAGGAACTAGAGCACACCAGGATGGCTGTCAAGTATTACTTTACAACTATCATCCAACTTCTCTTCTGCTTTATCCTTTGTCAACCATGCTATGGCACATTAAGTGACATCCAGTGCCTAAAAAGTTTGAAGGAATCAGTTGATCCAAACAATAAATTGAAGTGGACATTTGCTAACACAACAGAGGGATCTATATGCGGATTTGATGGTGTGGAGTGTTGGCATCCTAATGAAAACAAGATTCTTTCTCTTCGTCTTGGCAGCATGGAACTTAAGGGCCATTTCCCTAATGGGCTTGAGAATTGTAGTAGCATGACTTCACTGGATCTCTCAAGCAACAGCCTTTCTGGTCCAATCCCAGCTGATATCTCAAAACAGCTTCCATTCATTACAAACCTTGATCTATCTTATAATAGTTTCTCAGGGGAGATTCCAGAATCCTTATCTAACTGTACTTATCTAAACACTGTCAATTTGCAAAATAACAAATTGACGGGAGCAATCCCAGGGCAGCTTAGTCTTCTTGTTCGCCTAAACCAGTTTAATGTTGCCAACAATCAATTAACAGGCCCAATACCTTCATCTTTCAGCAAATTTGCATCATCTAATTTTGCAAATCAAGGCCTCTGTGGGAAACCTCTGAACAATGATTGCACTGCCACTTCAAGCAGTCGTACAGGGGTCATTATTGGTTCTGCTGTTGCTGGTGTAGTTATAACCTTAATAATAGTTGGTGTTATTCTGTTCTTTTTCTTGCGAAAAATGCCTGCCAGGAAGAAGGAAAAGGATGTGGAAGAAAATAAGTGGGCAAAGACTATTAAGGGTGCGAAAGGAGTGCAGGTATATATTTCATTTCAAACATGATATAGTGTCGCAGTGTATTTGAAAGTAGTTTGTTACTTTTCGTAGTTGATAAAACTTAGTTCTTTTCTGGTGGTGCTACTTATGATCTTGTCCAATCACGGCTTTTATTCTGGGGCTTTGAAAATTAATAAGTCCCTGTACTTTTCTGTTGTTGAAAATTTAAATTATGGATGTTGGTTGACTGGCTAAGTACACCAACATTGTTTCATGCCACCAAGTCACCAATTAGGCAATTACCAACGATTTTAATTGTTTATGTGCAAATGTGTTTCATAATTGATGGTATATTAGCATCAAAAGTAGGTTTCTGCTTTCTGAATATGTTTACTAGTCATATTCCCCTCCCACTCCCACCTCTAAAGAAATGATAATTGTATTTTTAGGAGTACAACTCTTAGGGATCTATTTTAACTATCAGACATGTTAAAATTTCATTAATCAGTTACAAAAGAAGTGCGGTTTGCTGAAGTATCACTTGTTTTCATTCAGGTATCCATGTTTGAGAAATCGGTTGCAAAGATGAAGTTGAATGATCTGATGAAGGCTACAGGTGATTTTACCAAGGATAATATCATTGGAACTGGTCGATCAGGAACTATGTACAAAGCTACACTCCCAGATGGTTCAGTTCTTGCTATCAAGAGGCTACAGGATACTCAGCATTCAGAGAGTCAATTTGCATCTGAGATGTCAACATTGGGAAGTGTAAGACAACGCAATTTAGTTCAGCTTTTAGGCTATTGTATTGCTAAGAAAGAGAGGCTCTTAGTATACAAATACATGCCTAAGGGTTCACTCTATGACCAGCTACACCAGCAGACTAGTGGGAAAAAGGCACTGGATTGGCAATTGAGGTTGAAAATAGCCATTGGGGCTGCTAGAGGGTTGGCATGGCTTCACCACAGTTGCAACCCCCGCATTCTTCACCGGAACATTAGTTCTAAGTGCATATTACTCGATGATGACTATGAACCTAAAATTTCTGATTTTGGGCTTGCAAGGCTTATGAATCCTATTGACACCCACCTGAGCACGTTTGTAAATGGTGAATTTGGAGACTTGGGGTATGTCGCTCCTGAGTATGCACACACGCTTGTGGCCACTCCCAAAGGGGATGTTTATAGCTTTGGAGTTGTGTTGCTTGAACTTGTCACCGGTGAGGAGCCCACGCAGGTATCAAATGCCCCAGAAAACTTCAAAGGGAGTTTGGTGGATTGGATAACATACCTATCAAACAACTCTATCATTCAGGATGCAGTTGACAAGTGTTTGATTGGCAAGGATAGTGACACTGAGCTGCTTCAATTCATGAAGGTAGCATGCTCGTGTGTGCTTTCTGCTCCAAAGGAAAGACCGTCGTTGTTTGAAGTTTACCAGCTTCTAAGAGCTGTTGGAGAGAAATACCATTTTAGTGCCGCAGATGATGAGTTGATAATGCAGCCACAGAATGCTGAGGTCGAAAAGCTGGATGAGCTCATTGTAGCGAACCACATGAGTTGAGTGGTGAATGGTGATGGCAAGATGCCAAATGTTCTAGGAGTTGCTGCAAATCTTCTGGGTGATCTGAACTGAATGAGAGTAGCTTTGGAAGCAGCATTCTCCAAGTTATGCCATTTGGCTTGTAAGATCTGTACCAATTAGCGATGTTAAACTCTGTGCATTCTTGCCTTGCTGTGTCTCTTTACGATTACTGGTATGCCCTGCTGTTGACTGTTGTAAGATGGATCAACTGTATCAGCACCCGAATTTAGTTGCAGTAGCTCGCCGATTTTAGTAATGTTGAACAGTACTAGGTTATTGATCCTGTACAGGTTAAAGTGCGTTTTTTTAATCATTTTTGATGATGTGGAGTGTGTCCAGCTCTATAGTTTGCCTAGAATCATTGCTCTTACTCTCTTTAGATGCGATGTCGAATAACTGGTTTGGTTTCTTTCTGGGTATGACGCTTAAAACGTATGTAGCTATTATTGCTGCTGCGCTCTTGGGGAAGAACTCGAAGCCCCAGATTAGGATTGAAGCTTGCACTTAACTTTAGGGTGGGCTTCGGCTTTGAGGCATGTGGTCTTCGTGTAAGACCTGTCACAAGGGTATTTCCGAAGTTTTCTACTCCGAAGAGGTGTCGTCGTTAAAAGGGACAAGACGTCTGTTTTATCTAAGTGTTCACAAGATGTTTATCCTTTTTACCTCTATGGAAGTCCCGAGAATAGTGCTCATTATGATAGTTGTAACTAGCGGGTATGATAATATTTTTTATTGTATCAATGCCTATAAATACCCCCATTTTCTACTGTAACCGGACATCGAATATCAATACGAATAAAAACACTACGAGTTAGTCCAAGGTTATTATCCCCAACGGAGACCTGAATCAGTTTGCAGTTAGTCACTTCGTGCAATTAACCCTTCAAGTTTATTCTAAACCTAATATGTTAGCGTGGTTCTTTGCGCCAACATCAACAATATCATAATTAGGATACAAGAACATGATGCAAGCCATTCATCAAAATAGTTTGCGTATTGCATTGAAGCCTTTGATTATGCGCACTTAGCAGCAGACTGTGAGCTCGATCGAGGGCCATTGTCAAGCCTTTTTAGAGTAGAAGTTGCTGCACGGAGTTCGGTGCCACGAGTAGAAGACTGACAAGCAGCTTCAGCAAGCTGATTTGCCAGCTTTTCATGATTATCAGATATTGTGCTTTTCAAAGCTGCAGTTTCAGTTGTAGTTAGAATCTGTTCATGTTTGGCATCAGAAGCAATGTGTTCCGCTTCATCACGTGTATAACATCAAACATGCTAGGGAAATCTACATACCATTTTTGTATTTTTGAAGGTTCCTCATCTTCAACACTAGATATCTCATTGTCTGCAGAACCTTCACGGCCTGAAGTCAAGGAATCTATTTGAACTCCTTCAGATAGACCGTGGATTAAAGCTGACTGTGTATTCAGTAGATTTTCAGTTGATGGAAGCTCCCCTTCAAGGTCTGATATTGCATTGAATTCAGATCAGTAGTTATACTTTGCTTGAAATCCATCATTTTGTATCCTTTGTACTTTTTCATTAAAACTTTTATAACTATTTTGGGAGATTGATATACTTAGCAAACTCACAAGTTCTCTTCAAAAGGTTGTGAATTCTTTTTGTTAGTATGTTCTCCTAATCGCTCTATTTTTATTATTTTTTTCGAGGAAAAATCAATAGGAGAGGCTCCTACTTGGGATTTTCATAAATTTAAACAGCAGAATACAGGAGAACAAAGCAGGGGGAGTGTTACAAGGCCTCAAGCCAGGAGCGGATAGAGGATCTAAGAGAGGGAGGGAATCTGCTAGACTGTGCAGAGATAGAAACATAAAATAAGCTCTTCCAAGCAGCAAAGGAGGGAAAAACACAATCAAAGATACATCTGTTCCTAAACAACCAAATTGACCAAGCAGTAGTGACAACCACGTCCATAAAGAAGGGCCTTGCGAAGGCAGCCTTGGCCGCAGCCAGTTTTGACTCCATCCTCGTTTCACTTGACCAGTGGATGCGCAAGAACCGCCAACAACCTTGGCTAAAGGGGCAATCGAAGAAAAGGTGGCAGACGGATTCCTCCAAGCCCTGATGGCAAAGGACACAACTGAGGTCCGAGTCCGCGGGGAGAATGTGCTTCCGACTCAAGATGTTTTTGGTGTAAAGTCGATCCCTAAGCAGTAGCCAGAAGAAGACTTTGAGCTTGTTGGAACATTTTGTCTTCCAAAGCCAGCCAAAAACAACATGAGTTTGAATGGACTTGAAGCAGTGGTTATAGTAATTCTTCGGGGAGTAGCTGAAGGAGTCTCAGATGAAGGACCAGGAATCTGGGCCCGGAGGAAGGGGCCCAATGTTGCCCAAAAGACGCTGGAGTTGAAAATGTCAAGAAGTGCTTCCTCGGAAAGAGGCAAGGCAAAGTTATCCTCAAGATGAGGATGACTAAGAAAGCTCCTGACAGAGCAGCCGTGAACCGAGGAGATGGAGAACAATCTTGGGAAACAGAGCTTTAGGGGGGCAAGATGCCAACAGTCCTCCTAGAAGGCAACAAAGGCTCCATTGCCAAGGAGGGGACGGGCAATGCCGAGAAAGGAGGGAGAAAGCCGAATGATATCCCTCCACCAAGGTGAACCTTTAGAGGGAGCCAGATGCGGTGCAAAGCGGGAGGGGTGGTAGTAGAGCCAGATCAGGTGGACCCAGGGTGTGTCCTGAGAGGAAACGAACTTGTGAAGGTGCTTAAGGAGGAGCGCAGTGTTATGCGTGCGGAGGTTGACCACCCTGAGGCCCCCTTTTTTTTGGGTTTGCAAACGAGCTTCCAGTCAACCCGAGGGTGGTGGGAAGATTCAGCGTTAAATCCTCTCCAAAGGCAAAGACGGCGCACACGATCAATGTGATTGATGACCTTGATCGGAAGTTTGAAAGTGCACATTGCGTAGGTGGGGAGAGCAGAGAGGACAGAATTGACAATCTGAAGTCTTCCGGCCATCGAGAGCCAGAGCGAGGTGTGAGAGAGACGACACTCAATCTTGTCCAATAAGTAGATGCTTACAAACGGGGTGTTTCTAGTACATTATAAAGCCCCAAACCTGTCATCCACCTTAAAAAACCCTAGAAAGTAGTCATCAATTTTTGTTTTTCTATCAAAGTAATTTGTTCTTCATGATTTACACATGAATTTTCTGACTGGGATAATAATAGTGAATTTCATTGTTCTGAATACGTCTAAGGTGGTCTTAGATTACCAAATAGAATTCTGTAATCATCTCAACACAAGTTAAGAAATCACCATTATTGTCATTGTAAAGTTGCTCACAAGATCCTCTAGAATCAAAATTGAGTTTAAGAGAGATCTTTAACCTGGCAATTATTCATAACAAAACTTGCTTTAACCGTTCTTCCTTTGTGATTTCCTGTTGGAAATCTTTGTCAACTGTTTCATGTTTGCTCAATCTAGTTTAGTTCGTTCCAACATCTAAGAAGAAATACACAACCTGAAGAATGTCTTAGAAACAAATAAGAACAAAAAGTAGCCACCAATGAGAGAGATCGGTGGAATTATACCATATCAAGTAGATCAGAGTTATAAGTTTTACCCAACCGATATTTGAGCTTCAAGATATGCCATTTACCTAGCAAGTAAGTAAAATAGGCAACAAAACTGACAATACGCAAATTCCACTAGCCAACCATAGGAGTCGTGGGGTCAATACGGTGTATAAACCAGTTGCAAATGCAACAGTGGTCGCCATGTATGCAAACCACATGAGCTTCTTGGTGAAGGACCTATAATGAAGTAAGAACTCAAGATCCTCCCACCTTGCTATGATGCAAATAAAGGCGACAACAAGCGAGGAACACATTGCCAAGGTGTCTGCAATCAAGAATGACTGAAATGCGATTTTTTTTGCCATGACAGGACGTCCCTCACTTCCAGCTTCGTTGCTATATCCTCCAGGCAAGGTGAAAGCAGCAGCAAAGGTAATTGTAGCAACGAGTATCGCAATTAAGGAAGTGTTGCTTGTGTATGTTTGAGTCAGTGACTTTGCATCCTTCCTTGATGAATCAATTAACTCTTGCTTGGCTTCCTTGTGAAGATTATAAAGACAAGTAGCATTCTGGGGATCAGCTTCCAAGAGAAGCATTGAAACCTCGTTCTGCATGATTCAAATAAAGGTACAAATGTAGATCACAAATATACAATATAATAACACAGTTTCACTATTTTTTATACGACTGATAGGATCAATACATGGTAGTGTAATCAAGTTATAAAATGGGGTGAAAAAGTACTTTTGTTGTTAGTTGAAAAACACATTAGAATCAATATGGTCAAACATTCTAAAATTTAGTTCATGACAATATTGTAATACTACAAGTATTGACACCCCATTCTAAAATTTAGTTCATCTTGCAGCACTTTCTAGCTGTGGATCTTCTCCAGCACATTCTAAACAAAGCTGCCTCCCTGGGCGTCATCTGTGTGCCTACCTGCCACAACAGCAGTGAGGACTTCCCCCATCATCCAATACGTGGACGACACCATCATTTTCCTCCATGCTGATCAGAAGAACCTCTTCCTCCTAAAAGACCTAATCAACTCCTTCTCCCAATATACTGGGCTAAAAGTTAATTTCAGCAAATCCAACCTCATCCCTATCAATCTCGGTGCTGATGAGTCCCAACTCCTTGCTCATTCCTTTGGATGTAAGCTTGGAACTCTACCCTTTCCATACCTTGGCCTTCCCCTTGGCACCCTTCGTCCCAAATTCAAAGATTTCAATTCCCTCCTTGAAAAGGTTGAAACCCTCCTTGCTGCCACCTCTTTTTGGCTTTCCACTACGGGTAAACTCCAAACTGTCAACTCTGTTATTTCTGCCCTGCCCACATACGCAATGTGCACCTTCAAACTCCTAGTCAAAGTTATCAACTACATCGATTGTGCCCATCGCCACTACCTCTGGCGTGGCAAAACTTCCGACACCAAACATGTTGCTCAAGTTGCCTGGAACAAGGTCTACAGACCCAAAAGCAAAGGCGGCCTTAGGGTCATCAATCTCCGCACCCAAAACCATGTTGTTAGGTGGGGACAACACTACTCCAAGCACAAGAAGGGCCAAGCCCAGCCGCAAGCAGCAGATGAGTAATAGATAAGTAGTTAAGTTTTGGATTGAGTTTGTTATGAGATTGGTTAGTTTAAGTTAGCATATTCTGTTATTGGCTATAAGGGGGTTCGGCCAGGACCCCTGTCCGGCCTCTATTGTACTCTTTGGCAAGGGGGTTTTCTAGACTAGTAATTCAGTTATAAAGTAGTTATCCCCTTGCCTCTATATATGTACCTATCCATGGCTCATCAATACATCATCCAAATTCCATTCTCCTTCATGGTATCAGGAGTCCGGGTTCCCCTCTTCCTCTCCACCTTCTGCTGCCCTCCCTGATCGGCACAGGGAATCCCTGTTCCTCCTGCTATTCGGCACAAGAACCTCTGTTCTTCCCTGCCTTCTGCTCCAGGAACTCTTCCCTGTTCCTCCTGCTTTCGGCACAAGGACTCCTGTTCTTCCCTGCCCTCTGCTCAAGGAATCCCTCTTCTCCCCTCCCTTCGGCATAGGGAGTTAGGGGGCTCGGTCAGGACAAAGAACCCTGCTCCTCCCTGGTTTCGGCTCAGGGAACCTTTCCTCCCTTCGGCACAGGGAGTTAGGGAGGCAAAGAACCCTGTTCTTCCCTCCCTTCGGCTGCCCTCCCTGCTCAGCATGGCCGGTTCTCCCCCCAACTCCGTCGTTGACCCTGCAGACCTCGTTCATCGCAACGACAACGACGAACCAAGGCGTCTCGCGGACACCCGCATGGCTGCCCGTGAGGCTGCCCTTGCAGAAGCCCAGGCAGCTGAAGAAGAAGCTGCTGCTGCCGCTTCCGATCGCGACGCTGCCACCGAACGCATCCGTGCTGCTCTAGCACGAGCAGCCAAAGCTCGGGCCGACGCTGCCGCTGCAGCTGACCCCATCGCGCCTCCTCCAGGGGACGGCCTGGACGTCTCCAACGCCATGGCCCTCCACGAGGCAGCCGCCATCCTCAACCTCCATGCTCAGGCGGTCTCCGTTCAGAACGCACGCAGCCTGGTTCCCATCACTCTTGACACAGCCGGCAACTACTCAAGATGGCGCGAACAATTCCTCCTCGCCGTCACAAAGTATTCGCTGCAAGATCATATCTTTAGCGACCACGCTACCTCGGCCCTGCCTGATTGGACGCGGATGAACGCCGTGGTGAAATCTTGGCTCTACAGCACGACTTCTTCCGATCTTGCTGAGGCCGTCATTGACCACCGCGCCACCGCCCGAGAAGCTTGGCTTGCCATCGAGGGCCACTTCCTTGGGAATCAAGAAACCCGCGCCCTACATCTTGACGCCAAGTTTCGTGCCTTCGCGCAAGGGGATCTTTCTATCACCGAGTACTGCAAGCGTTTCAAGAAGATGGCCGATGACCTTGGCGATCTTGGCGAACACGTGACCGACCGCACCCTGGTCCTCAATGTTATTCGCGGCCTCAACGAACGCTACAAGGACATCGGTGTTCACCTTCGGCGTGGGCGCCCCTTTCCCTCCTTTGCTGCTGTTCGAAATGAGCTTCTCCTTGAGGAGATTAATATGGTTCAGCACCCCGCTGCCACCCCCCCCACTGCCTTCATCGCTGTCCCCTCTGCACCCCAGCAGTCCGCACCACTTGAAGGCAGCACACGCGCCCCAAAACAGAACAAAAAGAAGAAACAGAAGGGACGCAATTCCTCCGGAGGTCCTCCTGCCCCAGCCGGCAGCAGCCCCTCCCCCACAACCGGGCCCAACGGGACGTGGCCCTCCTTCTACAATCCGTGGACAGGGTCCATCCAGATGTGGCCCGGCCCACGGACTCCTCCCCTGGCCCAGCTTCCTCAAGGCCGAATGGGTCCCCAACAGCAGCAAGCAATGCTTGCTCTCCAGGGGCCCCAACAGTTTTCACAGATGGCTCAACAACCGCATTTTTTTCCTCCCTACGGGACCCCTGCAGGACCTCTGTTGCAGCCACAACAGCAAGCCTTGCCACCCTGGACCCCCCAAGCACCACAACAGCCCATGACAGGAGCTCCGACTTGGGACCAGAGCTCCCTCGCCTCCACTTTCAGCACCATGACTCTCACCCCTCCGGTGAATAACGACTGGTATTTTGATACTGGTGCCTCCTCCCACATGACATCCCATGACGGTACCCTCTCTCACTATTCGGTTCCACGGTATCCCTCCCCCACTTCTATTATTGTCGGTAATGGTTCACTCCTCCCAGTCGCCGCGACCGGGACGACATATCTTGGCCACCTTACCTTAAATAATGTTCTTGTCTCACCACAGCTCATTAAGAATCTTATTTCTGTTCGCCAATTTACTATTGATAATAATTGTTCTGTGGAATTTGACCCTTATGGTTGCTCTGTGAAGGATCTTCTCACGGGGACCGTGACCATCAGGTGCAATAGCTCCGGACCACTTTACCCTCTGCAGGTCCCAGTGGCGCATTCGCTTGTTGCAGGCTCCACACCAGCTTCACTTTGGCACCGACGTCTTGGTCACCCTGGTCGCGAAGCTCTTTCCAAACTTGCTTCGGCCATTCCCGCTTGTAATAAAGACTTGGATTCTATATGTCATGCGTGTCAGCTAGGTCGACATGTTCGTCTTCCTTTTGGTACTTCAGTCTCTAGGGCGTCAAACAACTTTGCTCTTATACATTGTGACTTGTGGACATCTCCTGTTGCTAGTGTCTCTGGTTACAAATATTACTTAGTTGTTCTTGACGACTGCTCACATTACCTGTGGACATTCCCCCTTCGGCTAAAGTCTGACACATTCATGACATTATCTAACTTTTTTGCCTATGTCTCTACCCAGTTCGGTGCTCGCATCCAGGCCGTCCAAACCGACAACGGACGGGAGTTTGATAACTCCACCGCTCGCACTTTCTTTACGACACATGGCATCCTTTTCCGCATGTCGTGCCCCTACACGTCGCCCCAGAACGGTAAGGCCGAACGGATCATTCGTACTACTAATGACGTTATCCGTTCTCTTTTGTTTCAGGCGAGCATGCCTCCTTCATATTGGGCTGAAGCGTTGCACACTGCGACCCTACTCCTCAACATCTTACCTACCAAGACCCTTGACTTCTCGACCCCGCACTTTGCCCTCCATGGTAGTGCGCCGTCCTACGAACATCTTCGGGTCTTCGGTTGTAAGTGTTACCCCAATCTCTCGGCCACTGCTCCCCATAAACTTTCACCCCGCTCCGCCCTTTGTATTTTTTTGGGATACTCTGCTCACCACAAGGGATATCGCTGTCTTGATCCTACCACCAATAGAATCATTATTTCTCGTCATGTCATCTTCGATGAAACCTCATTTCCCTTTGCTGAGCAACCCTCACCTCCCAATGCTACGGATTTTACCTTTTTAGATGAATTTTCTAACACGGCAGCCTCTCCCATAGGACTGCCAATTTTTTCTTCTACAGGTACATCTCCCATCATACCACTTTCGGCGCCACTGGTTCCACCAGGATATCACTCCTTACCTCGCGCAGGTGTTGTGCCACGCGCGGCCACGGGTCCCTCAACATCCACTGTACCACGCGCGGCCCCGACTTCATCTTCGACGCCTACACCCGTACCATGCGCAGATGCCACGTCTCCTGCACTCCCACGTGCGGGACCGGCTCTGCGTGTCTACTCCAGGCGTCCCCGACCACCTGAACCTCCTCCTCCAGCGGCATCCACTACTTCCCCAGCACCGGTGCCGCTACCTCCTGGTGCTATTGCTGTTACCCCAACGGTGAACCATCATCGCATGACGACACGGGCCAAGGATGGGTTCCGAGTTCCATCCCTGTTCCATGCCACACCACTATCTCCAGTACCGAAGACTTTTCGTGGTGCCCTTGCCGACCCCAATTGGCGGGCTGCCATGGAAGAAGAACATGCTGCCCTCATCACAAACCAGACTTGGGATCTGGTTCCTCGCCCGCAGCATGCCAACATTGTCACCGGTAAATGGATATTCAAGCACAAGTTCCTCGCCAACGGTTCCTTGGAGCGTTACAAAGCACGTTGGGTCCTCCGCGGCTTCACTCAACGTCCAGGCATTGACTTTACAGAGACATTCAGCCCTGTTGTCAAGCCTGCCACAGTTCGCACCGTCCTCTCGTTGGCTATTTCCCGCAAGTGGCCTGTTCATCAGCTCGATGTCAAGAATGCTTTCCTCCACGGCACTCTGACAGAGACAGTGTTTGCAGCTCAGCCGTCTGGTTTTGAAGACCCCGTTCACCCAGACTTTGTTTGCCGCCTCAACAAATCTCTTTATGGGCTGAAGCAAGCCCCTCGTGCTTGGTACAGTCGCTTTGCCACGCACCTGGTCTCCCTTGGTTTCATAGAAGCCAAGTCAGATACTTCGCTGTTCATCTACCGTCGTGGCACTGATACAGCTTATCTGCTTCTCTACGTGGATGACATTGTTCTCACCGCTTCCTCAGCACATCTCCTTCGGCAAATTATCTCCGCTCTTCAGCAAGAATTTGCCATGAAGGATCTTGGTGAGCTCCACCATTTCCTGGGGATGCAGGTTCAGCGCAGTGATGATGGTATGATTCTCTCTCAGCGACAGTACATGCTTGATATCCTGGACCGAGCAGGCATGACAGAGTGCAAATCTTGCAATACGCCAGTCGACACTAACCCCAAAGTTTCTGCCGATTCTGGGACTCCAGTCGCCGATCCTTCAGATTACCGCAGCCTTGCTGGTGCCCTGCAGTATCTGACCTTTACGCGACCAGACATCTCTTATGCCGTACAGCAGGTCTGTCTCCACATGCATGATCCTCGAGAGGCTCACCTTGCTGCTCTCAAGCGCATTCTTCGGTATATTCGGGGTACTCTACATCTGGGTCTTCTTCTTCGGCCATCGACATTGGATGACTTGGTGGTCTATACTGATGCTGACTGGGCCGGCTGTCCCGACACTCGCAAGTCCACTTCGGGCTACGCTGTGTTCCTTGGCGACAACCTGGTTTCTTGGTCGTCTAAACGGCAGAACACCGTCTCCCGCTCTAGTGCTGAAGCAGAGTATCGCGCCGTGGCTAATGGCGTCGCTGAGGCTTCCTGGCTTCGCCAGCTTCTTCATGAGCTTCATACTCCGCTTCACCGCGCCACTCTTGTCTATTGCGACAACATTAGCGCGGTCTACATGTCTTCTAACCCAGTCCAGCATCAGCGAACGAAGCATATCGAGATCGATCTTCACTTCGTCCGTGAGAAGGTGGCCATGGGTGCCGTTCGGGTCCTTCATGTCCCCACGACATCTCAGTTCGCCGACGTCTTCACCAAAGGGCTGCCCTCTTCGGTGTTCACTGAGTTTCGGTCCAGCCTGAATGTCCGTGGCTAAGCACCGACGTTCAGACTGCGGGGGCGTGTTAGCATATTCTGTTATTGGCTATAAGGGGGTTCGGCCAGGACCCCTGTCCGGCCTCTATTGTACTCTTTGGCAAGGGGGTTTTCTAGACTAGTAATTCAGTTATAAAGTAGTTATCCCCTTGCCTCTATATATGTACCTATCCATGGCTCATCAATACATCATCCAAATTCCATTCTCCTTCAGTTTAGATTAAGTTTGTTATGATATTGAGATGTACAAGGGGGGTCTGGTATTATATAAACCAGCCCTCTCCTCTAGTTTAGTCATGCTTGTAATATCAGCTTTTTGTCCAGGTCGGTTTTGGTTCCTTGCTCATGTCGCCATCATGGCACCTCCGCGGCGTAGGGGCCTAGGACCTCGACCAGTAATAAATTGCAAGTATCAGTTGAGGAGTAGATCAGGTACTAACCCAGATAATATCCCGTCCGGTGACAACTTGGTATCAAACGGCTCAGGTTCATCATCCATTGTGATGAGTCAAAAATCTGGCGCCGATTCGGGATCAGGGGTGGATGATGCGCTGGCCACCATCTTGGCACGCTTGGAGGCATTCGGTGATCGCATGGACGTGTTCGGTGGTCAGCTAGAGAAGTTTGGTGGCCGCCTGGATGCCATGGATGGAAGATTGGCGGTACTAGAAGGCAATCCAGGACACCGGCCAACGCTAACAGCAACAGATCAAGGTGATTTTCCCCCTCGGGTGCGCACCGGTGGCTAGCCCCAACGCCCCAGATCAGATGACGATGAAGTGGACCCACCACCGCGTGCACAGGGAGGAGGCCACAAGTGTCGCGCGGGCGATGACGACAATGATGATCTGGAATTGCTGCCAACCGCCCACAAGTTGGAATTCCCCAAGTTTGATGCCATCGGTGACCCTCTTCCATGGCTTAACCGTTGCAAAAGATATTTTCATGTTCGTCGCACGCCTAATCACAAGAGGGTGGCCTTCGCGACCTTCTACCTCTTAGATGACGCCCAATTGTGGTTTCATCGGATGGAACTTAATGGGGGTTGGCCAACGTGGCAGTAGTTCGTCGAGTTGGTGAACGCCCACTTTGGACACCCACTGACAAACAACCCCATTGGAGAACTGGCTATGCTCAAGCGTACAGGAACAATCGATGAATTTTGTAAGAGGTTTACGACACTCTCATGCAGGGATACCTCTCTCACGAAGCATCAACAGGTGCAACTCTTCATCACGGGCCTTGGCAATCCCCTGAAGACAGACGTATCCCTATAGAAACCTGCCACACTTGATGGCATCATTATCTTTGCCAGGGCTTACGAGCAGAGGACTTCAACATGAGATGACAACACAAACCAGTACAATAGGTTCAGGAATAAACAATACAGCAGATCAGCAGGGCTAGCAGCGGCAACACCATCAAACTCCGGCCAGGCAGGATCATTGGTCACGGTAATCAGTAAAACTGATTCTAAAACAATATGTTTGTCTCCTGTGGACATTGCTCAACGCAGGAAAAAAGGAAAGTGCTTCCACTGCGATGAACCTTTTACTGTTGGCCACAAGGTTCTATACAAACACCTATTCAATATTGAGGTATTGGGGGCGAGGAAGAAGACAAACCAGATAGCGACAACAAACCCACAATTTCCATCCATGCCTTGGTAGGGATTCAACCCCGACATGGCCGCACAATGCAACTCCAAGTCTGGGTGAATGGGTGCTGTTTGACAGCCCTCCTCGACTCCGGGTCAACGCATAACTTCATCGACACGAAGGCAGCAACACGAGCAGGGGTCAGCCTCTCTGACCGCAGCAGCCTTCGGGTAGCTGTGGCAAACGGCGACCGCCTAACGAGTCAAGGAGGGTGCACAACAATGCAAATATCGATCCATGACATAACATTTCAGATCGACTGCTATGGCCTGGTACTTGGATCCTATGACATGGTGCTAGGAGTTCAATGGCTGGAGTCCCTCGGGCCCATACTATGGGATTTCCGCCACAACACCTTGGCATTTGTTCAGGACGGACAATAGGTCACTGGGTCGACGACAGCACCTCATCATCCACGGATGGCAACAACTTGTGGGATCAATGCAGAAGTAATGGAAGACCTACTACAAGAGTTTGACCACCTCTTCACCACTCTGACCGGTCTGCCACTGGCCCGTCCGCGCGCCCATCAGATCAGGTTGCTGCCGGGGATGGCGCCGATAGCAATCCGGCCATACCGGTATGCCCATGCACAGAAGGAAGAATTGGAGAAGCAATGCTGCGAGATGCTATAGTCCGGTGTGATTAGACCAAGTACCTCTGCATATTCAGCACCAGTGCTGCTTGTCAAGAAGTCAGACGGGTCCTGGCGCTTTTGTGTGGACTACAGGGCCCTAAATGCAATCATGATAAGGGATAAATTTCCTATACTAGTGGTGGATGAACTCCTGGATGAGTTAAAAGGAGCAACATATTTCACAAAGTTGGATCTCCGTTCGGGTTATCACCAAGTGCAGATGCACACGGACATCAACATCAACATCAACATCAACAAAGCCTTTTCTGCACACGGACAATGTGGAGAAAACAACTTTTCGTACTCACCAAGGGTTGTTTGAGTTTTTGGTCATGCCCTTTGGCCTCACCAATGCACTAGCGACATTCCAGGCATTAATGAATGAGGTTCTTCGCCCCTTCCTACGTCGGTTCATGCTGGTATTTTTTGATGACATACTTATATATAGTCCCTCATGGGCTGAACATCTACAACACGTACACACCGTACTAACCAAACTGCAGGAGAACAAGCTTGTCATGAAGAAGTCCAAGTGTGCTTTCGGCTGTCGTGAGGTAGCTTATTTGCGACATGTTATCTCGGCAGCAGGCGTCGCAATGGATGAAGACAAGGTGCGGGCAGTGGTGGAGTGGTCGGTGCCCCGATTTGTCCGCACCGTACGCGCCTTCCTCGGGCTGGCCGGCTACTATCGTCGTTTTATCTGTAATTACAACACCATCGCCACACCACTTACGAACCTCCTCCGCAAGGAAAATTTTCGTTGGGGTGAGGAGGCGGCCATGGCGTTCACCAAACTACAGCAAGCACTCACATCAGCACCAGTTCTGCAATTGCCGGACTTCAGCCATGAGTTTATAGTAGAATGCGATGCATCGGGCTCAGGCTTTGGTGTGGTTCTGCATTAGGGAGGAGGATCAATTGCATTTTTCAATAAACAGATTGCACAAAGGCACTCCAAGCTGGCAGCCTACGAGAGGGAGATGATTGGATTGGTACTGGTTGTGTGACATTGGCGACATTATCTCCGAGGGCAAGGTTTTCTCATTTGTACTGACCATTTCAGCCTCAAATACTTGCTAGATCAGAGATTGTCGACAATCCTGCAACACCAGTGGATCAGCAAATTACTCGGGTTTGATTTCAGAGTGGAGTTTAAGCCAGGGACATCCAATGTCATGGCCGATGCGTTGTCTCGCCGTGACACAGAAGAGCTTAGGTCTGCCATGGAGTTATCGGCTCCATCATTTAACCTATTTGACGATATTCGAGCTAAAATTGCGGCTGATCCGGGTACACAAGACCTCAAGAAAGCAGTAGAGAGAGGGGAGAAAGGCCCAACATGGCAGGTAGCAGATGGTCTCATCATAGTGACAGAAAAAGTTTTTGTTCCACACAACTCTCCAAATCTGCCAGCAATCCTAGAAGCAACACTTGGTGTGGGACATGAAGGGGCCGAGAAGACCCTGCACCGTCTGCGCCAGCATTTTCACATACCCACCGACCGATAAGTGGTAAGGGACCATGTCCGGTCATGTGTCCATTGCCAGCAAAACAAGACAGAACAACTCCTACCGGGCGGACTACTTCAACCGCTGGAAGTCCCTTCGATAGTCTGAGACTAACTGCTCAATATCGATCACATATCTACTAGTCCGGTCAACATTACCCATACTAGTCAAACGTGTTTTCTAAAAGTTTTCACATTTGTGTAACATATACTTAGCTATGTTTGATAACATTCGATGTGACAAGAGTACCCTTTCGACTAAAGCGGAAATCCACGTCTCTTTCTTCCGTTTGTGCCTACAGCGGAGCCGCGTAAAGGTGAAGGTGACTAGTTATGTTCAAATTCATTTTGGTATCCGACTAAAATGAGCGGTGTGTAACATTATGTCTTTCAAGCCAATTGTAGACAATATCAGCAACTAACTGCTCAATATCGATCACATATCTACTATTCCGGTTAACGTCACCCATACTAGTCAAACGTGTTTTCTACAAATTTTCACATTTGTGTAACATATACTAAGCTATGTTTGATAACATTTGATGTGACAGGAGTAACCTTTCGACTAAAGCGGAAATCCCCGTCTCTTGCTTCCTCTTGTGCCTACAGCAGAGGCGCGTAAAGGTGAAGGTGACTAGTTATGTTCAAATTCATTTCGGTATCCGGCTAGAATGAGCGGTGTGTAACATTATGTCTTTCAAGCCAATTGCAGACAATATAAGCAACTAACTTCTCAATATCGATCACATTTCCACTATTCCGGTCAACGCCACCTATACTAGTCATACGTGTTTTCTAAAAGTTTTCACATTTGTGTAACATATACTAAGCTATGCTTGATACTTTCTCTGTCCAGTTTTGATATGTGCCTAACAAAAATTAAAGAATTCAACTTTAATCTATGTATTACTCTATCAATGAATCGAACTATGCATTAGGTTCCACATAACTCTTCAAATCAACTTTGATATGTACACTATATTTCATAAATCAAATTGACCAACATTACATGGCACATTACATGATTATATATTATATTGATATTTTATAACTTATACTATGCATCAATTACTCAATAATATATACACATTTTAAAAAAATTAACAATTCTTAAATTCAAAAATAGTCTACATTCATAAAAAATGGGGAAGCACAGGAGAGAAGATTGCCAAAAAAATAATGCATGCCTTAAACTGGAATCGAACCCGCAACCAGCAATTTTTGTACAGCTGCCTCTACCATCGAGCTATTAGAGATTTCATATTTCATTAATTTTTCGATACAACATATTTTGTCACCGGAAGATGCGCTTAGATGTACGAAAGGAAGGTGCATGATATTAGGGAATAAACGGAAACAAATCTCTTGACTAACGTGCGCAAAATTTTCAATGGAAACTGAGCTGAACAATGGAAACCATATTTTTTTTCACACGTACGGTTTCAAAAGGAATGAGATGTGACCTATTACCTCCCGCAAGGTAATAGGTCACCCTAATCAAATCTCAACCATACAATCAACGAACAATCAACGGTCCACAATTATTTGGGTGTACAGTGAAAATCTCATTGTACAATATCCCTCTAGATTTTGTATAAGTGATCATGTTTTTTCTATCAAATGCCTTTTTCTCCTCGCTCAATTTTTTTTCTTCTCACTTTGAATGTATGTTCATCTTTCCACAACAGATTTTTTATTTCCATTTTCCTCTCATTTTTTATCGTTTCCCATTTTATGTCCATTTTTATTTAGATATTCATCTATTCCTAATATATGGTTTAATGGGGTTTTTAGTGAACTACGAAAGGAAAAATAGTAGAGCTATTTAAATTCCTTCTCTTGTCCCTACAAAAGACCTATGCATCTAAGGTGGCATGTAATCCCAACAAATTAATGTAGCAAACACACAGAATCTAGCTTAATTTCTATGCTGCCAACTAAAATGAAGTAAGAGTGCAAGCCATGATTATAGACTTACCCAGTTTAAAGTCTTGGCATCAGCGGTGCCTAACCACCGCACTGTAGAGTCTCCAAATTTGTCCTGTACCGTGACGTCTATGCCTCTGTGAGACAACAAAGCAGCAACGATTCTAGTGTCACACTTCTGCACTGCGTGATGCAGAGCAGTTTTCCCATCGCAATCTCTCATGTTGATGAGTTTACGGAGATGTGGCGACTCTAGGATAAATGCAACGAACTCGACATGGCCTTTACACACGGCTTCATGGAGACATGTCCAGCTTTTCGAGTCACAGCAGGGCGCATCTGGGCAATGATCAAGAAGCTCTTGAGCAACACCAACATTGCATCGATGTGCAGCAGCATTAAGGAGTGGAATACCACCGTCACTGGTCACTGCGTACCCCAATGACCAATCATGATGTAGCAATACTCGTAGCACATCAGTCTTGCCCCAAAATGCAGCCAGATGCATTGGGGTATTCTTTCGCTTGTTCTCCTCTCTGGCCAGCCATGGACGTGTCTCCATTAACTCTTTAGCTATAACTGAAAACAAAAGAGCGAATAGCATCTAGATTATATGAATAATCCTTGTTTTAATTCTATAAAATTGATTCTATTCTAGTGCAACCACAGTTCTCACCTGGATTCCCGTTTCTCACGGCAGCATGTAGAGCATTGCGTCCACAACCCCCCACATGAGCAGATCCTGTAATTTCTAACAGTTTTCTGACGACATCTGTAAAACCTCTCATCGCTGCCATGAACATTGGAGACTCGTCGTAATTGTTCACACCCTGTGACAAGGTGGCCTCTGCAGCTATCAGTTGCAGTGCGAGGTCCTTGTGGCCACTGCGGATGGCATGGTGCAGAACGTTGCATCCATCTTCATCTTGCTTCAGAATTGCCTCTGTGAGCCCCAGATCATGGTAGTGCCCAAGCAAAGCAGATGCCAACAAGGCATGGCCACTTTTCACAGAGGTGAGCATTGGCGTCTCGCCATTTGAGTTCGTCGTGCTGAGGAGGGATTGGTTAAGCGTCAACACATCCTCGCAGAACCTCAAATGGCCATGGATGCAGGATATGTGAAGACATGTGTTTCCCTGAGGAGTTGTTCTGAGCAACATGCTTGGATTTTGTGCAGCCAGTTCCATCATTGATCTGGAATCACCCTTCCTGGCTGCTTCCAGGAGCCGTAGGTCAATCAGTGCCTGTGGCTTTGCTCCTCCTGTTGAATCAGTGCTGGACATACTGGCTGCCATCTAAAACATGTTTAATAGAAGAAACACTCCATCAATCATTTTTCATTTCAGCTACTGACCAAAAATAAAACATTCCAAGAGTTCCAAGAGTACGCTTAAGACTTCCAGACCTCATTCAGACAGATGCAGGTTTCATTGTGGCAGCAAAACAGGAAATGGCGAGATGCACGGCTTACAGTAGCCTAAATTAGTTATATATATACAAAAAAACATTCAATCATTCATAGCATGCATGATGCTTCGAAATTGAAATTTGCTCAAAACTCCATTAATCCGAAATGGTCAGCTACTTACATAAGCTCAAAAGTGATGCTTAGGAGGAGGTGAGGAGGCAGTACCATGTGTTAATTATGGAGCCAAAGCTTGCATTAAGGTGGCGTTTGGTTCAGAAGTCCGATAGAACGAAATGGCTCTATTCTAGATTCTGAGAATGGAACGGTTCGGCTCCGTATTTGGAAGCAAGAACGGAATCGCTCTGTTTTTTGTTTGGTTCTGGAATCTAATAGAACAGAACGGATCTATCCTTTGTTTGATTCAAACACAAAATATAATGATTAGTGCATAACCATGACATATATGAAATAATTATACAATAATAATAACATGTACAAATAAAATACAATTTGTACAAATAAAATACAATTTCACTACATTAGCGATTTACCTACACACCAACACTAGCAGTCAACATCTAAGTACAAGGAACCAAAAATCCTACATGCCCAGAACTAAACAGCTTTCGCCAACTAAACGAGGAGCAAATCCATCGAGACGCAAGCCATAAACTGACTAGATTGAGTTGGGGGAAGGCTACAGATCGAGGACCTGGAAGCACTCCTGCAGCATGTGGATGTTGTACTGCTTGTCGGGCCTGAGCTCCTCCTGCAAGAGTTGCGGACTCTGGAGGAAAGAGACGATGGGGGCGGCGGCCGCATCGAGCGCCCTGAGCCTGGAGACGACCTCGGTGCAGCGCTTGACCATGTCCTCAGGGACGTCCTCGTCGGCGTAGAGCTGCCTCCGCCATCGATGCCGCCGCGCTCGTTGTCTCCTCCGCACCGAGGAAGAAAGGAGGCGGAGCCTACGGCGAGCGAGCAGGAGCGCGGCGGACGGAGCCGCTCGGTTCGGCTTTTATTTTTGTTTGGTACGGAATTGTTCCGAATTTACATGGAATATATTTTTTTTGAACCCGTTCTGTTCCGAATAATTTCAAATCAAATATATATAAAGTAAATTAGAATGAAATCGAACCAAACGCCTCCTAACGTAACAGAGCAACAGAGGTATCTGGGAAAACATTCAATCATTCGTAGCGTGCATGATGACTCGAAATTGAAATGCTCATCTACTTACATCAGCTCAAGCGATGCTTAAGAGCAGCCAAGATTGCCGGCGTCTTCGTCGTACGCCGCCGGGCGAGGAACGGGCGGTCGGCCTCGGGCGCCGGGCGGCCGCCGGCCGCACGGGAAAGGCGGCGGCGCTGCTCTGGGCGTGCGCGTGTGCTGCTCTCGCCCGTCTGCCGTCTGGGGTCTGGGAGGAAGAGCGAGTCAGCTCAGCTACCTGCTGCCGTAGTCCGTACCCGTACGCCGGACGGTTGCTCGCTGACATTGTGCTAATTTTTTAAAAAATAATTGCCACTTGCACGCCCGCACCTGACCACGCAGACCATGCTGAGTCAGCTGCACATTAAAGAAAGATTCCATATATACCATTTAAATTTTATTGGTTTATATATATGCAACTGAAAATTTGTTATTTTCATATATGTCACGGTTCTAATTTTCTGTGTGTATGTATGTTATTGCCGTTAGTCAACATTAGTTTTTTTAAAAAAAAAAACGTCAAAACTACCATCAGCTTATAAAGCTACCTAGCTTACCAGTCGATCTCAATTATGCTGGATTGAATAAGTGATTGGTACGCGTGTGCCAGCCGAAGCAAGTGCTATATGATTATGGAGCTCAAATCATCCTTTATTTTTAGTAAGCCAAGGATAATTTTGGTATTTTGAAAAAAAACATTGACTAACGGTTGAAACTAACGACAATGCATGTTATATATGGACACCAAAAATTGAAACAATGATATATATAGAAACAACCAATTTTCAGTGACATATATAGAAACCAGTAAATTTTCAATGACATATACATAATTTTCTCTACATATTATGATCTCCCGACTTTAATATGTAAGTTACAACCAGATTGAATTCATTGTAATATGAAATGTTAAATTTGATTTTTAATTTATAATATCATGAGATACAGAGAGTAATTTTTTATTTTTTATTTTATTTAGTGACAAAATCTGGTCCTTATGCTTTTGGTATATTTGGTTCCAGCATTTGTGTGTTAGATGAATGGTGCATTGGTGCATATGAAAGTGTATGTTATGGATAGTTAGCTATAGTCTAATGTACAATTTTTCCTTGTGCATTCATCTGCATTCTATTTACTCGGGATGCTTGTCAATTAAGTGATGTTATATGATTTATTACCGATTTCAAATCTAAACTATTGGATTATACTAGAGGGATGGTTGATAAAATTTTAGGGCACCATAAAAATCTCCTCTTATAATAGTTTCTTATAAGGGTTTGTTTGGATCCTAGGTATTGGGTTCATAATTAAAGAATTGGAATTCAATTCCATGAGGCGGGCTGTTTGGGCCACTATGAAATTAGAATTATCAAATCACATCTAGAAT
Organism: Zizania palustris; assembly: GCA_019279435.1. NCBI lineage: Eukaryota > Viridiplantae > Streptophyta > Magnoliopsida > Poales > Poaceae > Zizania > Zizania palustris. Next base: position 27,193,283 of record JAAALK010000081.1, on the reverse strand, counting down.
TCAACCAGGAATTCATAGTTCTATCTAATTTCTCTTCAAGAAAAAAAAGAATTGATTGGAATTCCTATATTTGTTAAGATTAATCATTGTTCTATGCATTCCTTCGTCAAGCTTCTTTTTGTAGCTAATATTTTCTTACATTAATAGAATTGATTTCATGGTTTGATCAACCAAACAGGTTTGGGAATTAGCTCTCGTATTCCAATTCTATGGAATGCCCAAACATAAATATTAGATTTGAATTAAATTCCACACAATTCAATGTTTTACAGAATTTGAAATGGATTCCAATTCTATCAATATCTATGATCCAAACGAGGCTTAATTAATAGTTTCTAAGGGAAGATTCCAGAATCTTAGCTAACTGTACTTATCTAAATACTGTCAATTTGCAAAACAACAAATTGACGGGAGCAATCCCAGGGCAGCTTGGTCTTCTTGCTCGCTAAACCAGTTTAATGCTGCCAACAATCAATTAACAAGCCCAACACCTTCACCTTTGGGCATGTTCGGTTAGTCCCCTTGGGAAGTGGATTGAGGGGGATTGGGAAGGATTGGAGAGGATTTAAACTACAATCCCCTCCAATCCCGTCCAATCCTCTTCAATCCCCTCCTAACCGAACAGGCCTTTCAGCAAATTTATTTGCATCATCTAATTTTGCAAATCAAGGCCTCTGTGGGAAACCTCTGAGCAACGATTGCACTACCACTTCAAGCATTTGAGATGTCAACATTGAGAAGCATAAGGCAGCACAATTTGGTTCCTCTTTTAAGCTACTGTATTGCTAAGAAAGAGAGGCTCTAGGTATACTAGAATCTCCGTTCCAGAATATAAGTAATTATAGATCATCAGATTCATCTATAGATCGATGAATACGAGCACACAAAGATCTAGATTCATTAATCTATAGATAAATTTAACAAAAACCAAAACGACTTACATTCTGAACGGAGAGAATAGCATATACCTAAGGGTTCACTCTATGACCAGCTATACCAGGCTTACCAGCAGACTAGTGGGAAAGGCACTGGATTGGCCATTGAAGTTGAAAATAGCCATTGGGGCTGCATTTTTCTCACCGGAACATTAGTTCTAAGTGCATATTACTCGATGACGACTATGAACCTAAAATTTCTGATTTTGAGCTGGCAAGGCTTATGAATCCTATTGACACCCACCTGAGCACGTTTGTAAATGGTGAATTTGGAGACTTGGGGTATGTCGCTCCTGAGTATGCGCACACACTTGTGGCCACTCCCAAAGGGGATGTTTATAGCTTTGGAGTTGTGTTGCTTGAACTTGTCACCGGTGAGGAGCCCACGCAGGTATCAAATGCCCCAGAAAACTTCAAAGGGAGATGTTTGTAGCTTTGGTAATTTGCTGATATCTCACAAGTATTAATCGAAGACCTGGACGATAATTGGCACAATGAATACAAAATGGTCATAACTGCTTGAAAATAAAACGACACAAAGAAAAAAAACAAAATATAGGTTTCACTGACACTATGATAAATAAGACGCTTCGGTCTTTTAGGGACTGCTAAAGCTAGCTAGGAAGCTAGGACGGGACTGGTATAACTCCAACTCCAAGATTTACATTGAATTTGGAGTTTGTATAATATAATAAAGTACTTTAAATTTTTATTTTCAATATAAAATAAAAACTAAATTTCTTAACTAAATACTCTTAATCTTGGGGCTGGAGCTGTCCCAATTAGGACTTTATAGTCATGTTATTTTTCATGCTGCAGATTTTCTTCACCAAGAAAGCAACATTTTGCAGTCCTTGAGCTGATTGTTGGTAGTATGTGCTATGTACTATCTCCCTGCCCAGCAGGTGCATGGACACTTGCTAACCATTTACAGGAGAACAGAAGAATAAATGTACTACACCAAAGACAAGGATGATTGCTGTTCACTTAATAATGATGAAACAAGGATATCAGCTCACCGTTGCACCTGATAGCTGAATTTCACTGAAGAGCATGAGACATACCCTTTTCTAGACCTCACATATATCAGCAATAGTTTAGCAGTTGTCCATCTTGAAGCACTTTCTTCGTATAAAGGCAAAGCAAAAATGCATCCATTGCCTGACCAAATGAAGGAAGAATGTCGCTTGGACTAAAGGCTAATGCCAATTGCCAATATATTCTTTCCTTGGTTGGTGGTCTTTTGAATTGAATAAACCTTCCTTGGAGAACCACCAAGGAACTCTGCCGTAGTTATTTACCAGATCAGATCAGAGATAATCAACAAATCGAATGCTAGAAGCATGGAGGCGTGAGGGTCGTCGTACCATTCTTTTGCACAGAAAAACTGCAGCGCGGCGATACCAGGCCCGGCGGCCGAGGACTGAGGAGCTTCGAGGCCATGTCCGAAATGTGGCGGCGGCGGCGGCCGGCCAGGTCTGCTCGGAGATGAGGAAGATGACGGACCACCACAGGCCACAGATCTACTGTGCCTGCCGAGGGGAGGCGGCCTGTAATTGCATAGCTACATATTTTATAAAAACAATTGTAGCTAAGAGCTTTTTGTTTCAGTTTGGTTTATAAAAATTTAGCTTATAAAAAAGTTAGATTATCTAGATTGTTATAATCTGTACTTTAGATTATAATAAGCTGGCAGAATAAGTTACCCTTTGTTTCAACTGATGAAAAAAAACTAAATTGTTATAATCCAAAACTGAAACAAATAAGGTCTCAGATTATGTTAGAATTGAATTATGCAAGAAATATTTTTCTAGAAAAATCTTACGTTCCTGTCTAGCTTTCTTGATCAGCACTAAGATAGTACATATATTAGTATTGATTGAAATACCCTACCTTATTGTTTTATAAAATTTAAACATATTTTTAATTAGGTGATATTAATTATTCATATTTCATACCACATTAGATATAACGACTTCCAAAATATTCTTTACCATACTGCATTACTAATTAATATTTCTTAACGTATTACATGACACCATCTACGATGTTTTTTAACAATATATTACATAGCCACATAGGTAACCAACATTTACCAAATACTATAATATTTAAGTAGCCATATCAACCATGGAATAATAATGTATCTACAATAGCATCATGCACTGTGTTCATATTCTTAGATGGGAGTATATCTCTACTTTTTGAAGTGGTGCTTGACCTAAAAGATTTTTACCTCTAGTCAAAGAAAAATGAGAAAATTGTGTGTATGCCCTATAGTTAGTGGGTGCTTGCGTGCTTTGTTATTTCGCCACGTACTTGATAATGTTAAAAAAGTAGCGGGAGATAGCTGATTGGTCAACCACTGAGTAAGAATTAATCAGTTAATCAAATATTAAACGAATTAATTTGTCGAGTAAATAATTAAAAAATATATTATAGTGTTTATATTTAATATTTCTTGTAGAGGCATACACTTTTAACCTATAGGACAGTCACTTAGCACATGTCTATCTGATTCTCTCTCTCACACACACACGTATTTTCATTCTTTTTCACCAAGATATTACACCATATATCCTTTTCATTTCTTTTTCATCGTAACATCATATCATTCTTTCTCTTTTCCTTTTTGTCTTGTTCTATCTCCCACACATGCAATAAAATATCACACCATAAGGCGCATCTCTTTCCTTTTTTCACCATAATATCACATCATTCTTTTTCCTTTCCTTTATGGTTTGTCCTCTTTCTCTCATACATGCTTCTTTTCTCTTTCACCAAGGTAGGTGCCACCACAAAGTTGGAGGCGCGGCTCTAGTAGTGCGAGGCTAGTATGGGTGCTCAGCATAGATCGAACGCGAGCTTGACACAGTCACACATTATAGATCCAAACATCGATGAAGTAGACCAAACGTGTCGAATATCGACAACGTGGATCCGAGCATCGGCAGCACAGATTTGGGCATTGACAGCGTGGATTTGGGCATCAACGGTGTGGATCTAAACGGCGGTGGTGTGGACCTAGTGGCAGTGGCATGGATTGCGGGTGGGCTAATTGCGGTTGATCACCGATTAATTGACCAAATGACTAATGATCTGAATTTAGCCTAAATTAATTGCAGTGCTGCTGATCAGAAGCTAGAAGTTAATCGGACGATTAATCCATTAGTCGGTTTTTTTCATCATTAGTACCTGGTCTGCACTCTTATTATTTTACCCAATTACCTAAGTGATATTTTAATTTCGTTTTTCATTCTTCATCGCGCAAAATAAACATATGTACTCCTCACTCCATTTTGAGCATCTCCGAGACCTCCTAAATTTTAGTCCCTAAATTACATATAGAGATCATCCTAAACTCTATCTCTTTCTAAAAATTAATCAATCTACAACAGTTTCCCTATAATATTAATCCTTATTTTTTAAATCCTACAAATATGATCTATAATATGTAATAATTTTGTGTAAAACTATAATGCATTCAAATATGTGTATCATCCAACTTATAACAACACATACGTGAAAAAAAATAATGCACATGCAAGAAAAAATATGTACAAATAGAAATAAGGATTTGCTAAACTAATCCTATATTTGAGAGAGATGAATGATGATTTAGGGAATAGATTAGAAAAGAGACACATTTAGGGGAACTCTTGGAACTTCATTTTTCACAAAAATACCTAAATTCAAATTTAACTAGTCATATGAGTAATCTCTTGGAGATGTTCTTAGGGTTTGTGATGTGGTTGGAGCATAGCGCCACCGCACTAGGACAGGAGGGCAGTGACAAGTAGAGATGGAAACGGAGCGGAAACGGATAAAAATGAGTACTACCATATCCGTTTTCGTATTTTTTACGGAAACAAAAACGAATACGGATATCACGGAAACAGATATGAAAACGGATGGCATCGGAAACGAATACAGACCGAATACCGAATAAGGAGCGGATACGAATACGGATTCAAAAATCTATCGGAAATTAAAAACTCCTTAATATATGAAAAAAATATGATAAACAAATAAATATATTCAATTTACACACATATTAATAAATGATAAATACATGTAATAAATTAAAAATTAATTTTATTTCGGTTGTAATGAATGTATATTATTTATTTTGATCAAATAATTACGTATTAATTTGAATTAAAATGTTCAATATTTAATGAATAGAATATACTTTAAAGTTTTTATATAATATGAAAAAGAAAAAGAAAATATTCTATATAATGTAATAAAAATAGTAAAACAGAAACTTTTCATTTTTGTTATGCGGAATATTCTGTTTCCGTATCCGTTTTTTCGGAAATCACTGTTCCATTTCCGTTTCCACTTAAAAAATTCCATTTCCGCTCCGAGAAATTCCGTATCCGTTTCCGCATAACCCTCTCCGTTTCCATTTTTTCCCGAAACGGGCGGAAAGTTTCCGCTCCGTTTTCATCCCTAGTTACAATTAACGTAGTTGGCCGGAGGCAGCTCCAGCCATAGCACAAGACCCTTAGCGCTCTGGTTGATTGAAGCAATAGGAAGATGGGAAATGTGAGGAAAAGGAGTGAGGAGTAGACCTGTCATTTCACGTGATAAAAAATAAAAAAAATAAAAATAAAACTAAAACTAAAATTAAAATAGGAGCTAAGTAAAATGCAGCAAAATAAAATATTTTCTTTAATAAAGCGGTATCTAGGGGAGTACGACGAAGGACATTGTCTGTTTCTTTACTCTTCCTTCTAATATATTAGCAGATCTCATGCTTTAAAAAACACCATAAACTAAAAAAGCACTTCTCATAGCAGCTTTAAGAATAATCCAACTGTTTGAGGCGGATTCTAGCTTTAGAAGTAGATCCTGTCTAATGATCCACTCCAACCAGTGCCTAAAATGTAGGGAGGTCAATTAATTGAGTGAATCTTTGTTACCTCAGTAGAAATTTACTTTTTCAATGCGCCTACGTGGACTTTTACTGTTTAAACTAGGCATAGAATTTTAACATTACACTAGCTTATTCTCAAAATCCTACATCAGCCACTAGAGAAAACTGAGCAACCTTATGTTTATGTGCTACCTCCATTTCTTAATCCTTACTTAGATTTATCTATAGATTAATTAATCTAGACACACATGTTATTAACCTACAAATGAATCTAGGTAAAATCAGAATAACTTACGTTCTAAAACGGATGCGTAGTTTTTTGTCACTAATCTAGCTAAGAGCATGCATTATTGAGATATATATGCTTACTCAATATAACTAATAGATAAATTAGAGACTACTCAAAAAAATAGAGATCAACGTAAGTTATACCTTAAAATCAATATAGCAAGGGATTTATACTCAACTTCAGTACTTGACCTTGCTACTATTACTATTGCTTGTTTTTTAGCACTCAAAGAAATAAGATTTGGTCCTAAGAAAATAGCAAAACCTCGTGTAGATCGGCTATCATCATTTAGAGCAAAAGACAATAATTTTTGGAACTGGAATCCAACACTCAAGTCCCATTGTCATATCTCAAAATTCGCTTTGCAGCCGTCCAATGCAATATAGTGGGAGCATGCAAATATTGACACACCTTGTTAATAGCAAAGCTAAATTAGATCATGTAAGAGTCAAATATTGTAATGTTCTTATGTTCCTACAATATTTCAAAATCTTTGTCAATATTGTAAGAGTCAAACAATTGATAATGATTCATGTTTCCTAAGTCTTGTTCTTAATTCATTTCAGGAGCTGATGCTAGTAATATGCTCAGGTACTAGTTTCATGGTCTTTGAACCTTTCACTGAAACGCCTCCAATCTTTAAATATGTTATCTCCTAATGAACTCTTGATACTGTTAGATTTGAAAATCTTACAAAAGAACCAAAACACTTTGCCAACTTAGAATAGACAAACCGTTTTGCACAATGTACCTCTCCACTGCTCATTGTTCTAGACAATGCTGCCTGCTTATACCTTGCCCTGCAATTGTTCTCATCACCAGAATGGCACACCATTATATTCCTATCAGTCAAACACAATGCAAGTAAAATTGAATTCATTAATATACGTTCCACATATGAAGCTTGGATAGTTTATGTTTCACAAGAAATTCCAGGGTGAGGAACATGATATCAACATCTAGGAAGAAATACACAACCTCAAGAATGTTTTAGAAACCAATGAGAACAGAAAGTAGCCACCGATGAGAGAGATCGCTTGTATTATGCCATATCAAGCAGATCAGAGTTATAAGTTTTGCCCAACCGATATCTGAGCTTTAAGACCGGCCATTTACCTAGCAAGTAAGTAATAAAAGGCAACAAAACTGACAATATGCAAATTCCACTAGCCAACCATAGGAGCTGTGGGGCCAATACAGTGTATAAACCGGTTGCAAATGCCACCGTGGTCGCCATGTATGCAAACCACATGAGCTTCTTGGTGAAGGACCTGTAATGAAGCAAGAACTCAAGATCCTCCCACCTTGCTATGATGCAAATGAAGGCAACAGCAAGCGAGGAACACATTGCCAAGGTGTCTGCAATCAAGAATGACCGAAAAGCAATTTTTTTTGCCATGACAGGAAGCCCCTCATTTCCAACATCGTTGCTATATCCTCCAGGCAAGGTGAAAGCAGCAGCAAAGGTAATTGTAGCAACGAGTATCGCAACTAAGGAAGTGTTGCTTGTGTATGTTTGAGTCAGGGACTTTGCATCCTTCCTTGCTGAATCAATTAACTCTTGCTTGGCTTGCTTGTGAAGATTATAAATACAGGTAGCATTGTGGGGATCAGCTTCCAAGAGAAGCATTGAAACTTCGTTCTGCATGGATTCAAATAAAGGTACAAATTTAGCTCACAAATATACAATATAATAACAAAGTTTTGCTACATTTTATATGACTGATAGCATCAATACATAGTAGTGTAATCAAGTTATAAAATGTGGTGAAAATGTACTTTTGTTGTTAGTTGAAAAACACTTTAGAAACCATGTCATGAGTAGTGTGCTAGGGCCGCAAAACTGAGCCCAACCCACCTGAAGAGCACCGCGCGGTACTGTAGAGTAAACAGTACCGCATTATTTATAGCAAAAACTAGAATATTTGTTAGTTTAAAAGGTAAGGTTAGATTAGATTAGATTGAGTTCTTAAAAGGTAAGATTAAATTGAATCTTTAAAAGGTAAGATTAAATTGAGTCCTTAAATGTAAGATTAAATCGACTCCTTCAAAAGGTAAGATTAGATAGGAAGATATTGGTTTTAGTTAGGGATTAGATATAAAGGTTAGATTGATTTTCATAATATGAATTATTTGTTTATGTCAAATTAGTCCTCCCTATATATAAAAGGATCCTATGTACTCAATTGAGAAAAAATGAAGAATTAGTCTAACCTCGCATCTCAATGTTCTTCTCCCCAACCTAAATCTACCTTTAATCCCTAACAGCCGACGCCGTCTGACTATTCCCTCAGCAGTGTTTACCCCGTCATGATTCAACCCATGAGAATCCATGTGGTCAAACATTCTAAAATTTAGTTAATAACAATATTTTAATACTACAAGTACTGACATAAGAGATTGCCAGTTAGAAAAGCTAGAACACTTGCTCTTTCACATGTGCCACTAAGCCCCGAGCTCCCATGGTGGCTATCAATTGCCCTGTTTATTGAGCACTGATTACTTGTTTTCCTTTTCTTTCCAATTTTCTTGTTCTTACAGTTTTTCAGGTTTGTACAATGTCCCCCTAGATTTTGTATAGGTGATTATGTTTTTTATCAAATGCATATTTTTTCCTTCTTGTTCAATTTTTTCTTCTCACTTCAAATGTATTTTCATGATTTCATCTTTCCACGACAGATTTTTTAATTTCCAATTTCCTCCTATTTTTTTATCATTTCCCATTTTATGTTCATTTTTATTTAGATATCCCTCTCATTATAATATATGGTTTAATGTGGTTTTTAGTAAACTATGCAATGAAAAATAAAAGAGCTATTTAAATTCCTTCTCTTGTCCCTACAAAACAGCTCTGCATCAAAGGTGGCATGTAATCCAAACAAATTAATGTAGCAAACACACACAATTTAGCTTAATTTCTATGCTGCCAACTAAATGAAGTAAGAGTGCAAGCCATGATTATAGACTTACCCAGTTTAAAGTCTTGGCATAAGTGGTGTCTAACTCCCACTCTGAAGAGTTTGCAAGGTTGTCCTCTACCGTGACGTCTATGCCTCTATGAGACAACAAAGCAGCAACGATTTTAGTATCACACTTTTGCACTGCGTGATGCAGAGCAGTTCTCCCATCGCAATCTCTCATGTTGATGAGTTTGCGAAGATGTGGTGATTCTAGGATAAATGCAACGAACTCGGCGTGGCCTTTCCACACGGCTACATGGAGACATGTCGAGCCACTCGAGTCACAGTAGGGCGCATCTGGGCAATGATCAAGAAGCACTCGAGCAACACCAACATTGCCTCGAAATGCAGCAGAATTAAGTAGAGGATCACCATCTTCACTGCACACTGTATACCCCAAGGTCCAGTCATGCTGTAGCAATACTTTGAGCACATCAATCTTGCCCCAAAGTGCAGCAAGACGCATTGGGGTATTCTTTTGATCATTTTCCTCTCTGGCCAGCCATGGACGCATCTCCATTAACTCTTTAGCTATCACTGAAAACAAAAGAAGGAATAGCATCTAGATTATATGAATAATCCTTTTTTAATTCTATAAAATTAATTCTATGAGTTCTACTCTACTGCATCCACAGTTCTCACCTGGATTCCCGTTTCTCACAGCAGCATGAAGAGCATTATATCCACAACTCCCAACATGAGCAGATTCTGGAATTTCTAACAGTTTTCTGAAGACATCTGTAAATTCTCTCATCGCTGCTATGAACATTGGAGACTCGTGGTAATTGTTCACACCCTGTGACAAGGTGGGCTCTGTAGCTATCAGTTCCCGTGCGAGGTCCTTGTGGCCACTGCGGATGGCATGGTGAAGCACGTTGCATCCATCTTTGTCTTTCTGCAGAATTGCCTCTCTGAGCCCCAGATGATGGCAGTGCCCAAGCAAAAAAGATGCCAACAAGGCATGGCCACTTGTCACACAGGTGAGCATTGGCGTCTCGCCATTTGAGTTTGTAGCGCTGAGGAGGGATTGGTTAAGCTCCAACACATCCTTGCAGAACCTCTCATGGCCATGGATTGAGGATATGTGAAGACATGTGTTTCCCTGAGGAGTTGTTCCGAGCAATATGCTTGGATTTTGTGCAGCCAATTCCTTCATTGATCTGGAATCACCAAGCTTGGCTGCATTCAGGAGCCATAGGTTAATCTGTAACTGTGCTCCTCCTGTTGAATTATTGTTGGACATACTGGTTGCCATCTAAAATATGTTTAATAGAAGAATGATACAAGCTTCAAAATTTTCTTCGGTAATGCAGCTAAGAAGAAACAATTCAAGGAATGTCAGTGATGGCAATACAATGGTGAACCAGGTAAACCCCTCTGTGTCTTCCTTTTGGTAATTTGCTGATATCTCACGAGTATTAATTGAAGACCTGGACGATAATTGGCACAATAAATACAAAACGGTCATAACTGCTTGAAAAAATGAGAGTAAAACGACACAAATAAAAAAACAAACTATAGGTTTCACTGACACTATGATAAATGAGATGAATCAGTCTTTCAGTGACTGCTAAAGCTAGCTAGGAAGCTAGGACATTTATAGTGATAATTCAGATTTTCTTCACCAAGAAACAACATTTTATAGTCCTTGAACTGATTGTTGGTAGTATGTAGTATGTACTATCTCCCTGCCAAGCAGGTGCATGGACACTTGCTAACCATTTACAGGAGAACATAAGAATAAATTTACTACACCAAAGACAAGGATGATTGCTGTTCACTGAATAATGATGAAACAAGGATATCAGCTTACCGTTGCACCTGATAGCTGAATTTCACAGAAGAGCATAAGACATACCCTTTTCTAGACCTCATATATATCAGCAATGGTTTAGCAGTTGTCCAGCTTGCAGCACTTTCTTTGTATAAAGGCAAAGCAAAAATGCATCCATTGCCTGACCAAATGAAGGAAGAATCTCGCTGGGACTAAAGGGCAAAGGGGCATTGAGAACGATAATGCTCTGAGCTAAAGGCTGATGCCAATCGATTCTTTCCATGGTTGGTGGCCTTTTGAATAAACCTTCTTTGGAAAACCACCAAGGAAATTGAAGTTACTGTCAGAGAATGGTAGAACATGAGGGCGTGAGGTTCGTACCATCCTTTTGCGCAGAAAAACGGCAGCGCGGCGATACCAGGCCCGGCGGCCGAGGACTGAGGAGCTTCGAGGCCATGTCCGAAATGTGGCTGCGGCGGCGGCGGCGGCCGGCCAGGTCTGCTCGGAGATGAGGAAGATGACGGACCACCACAGGCCACAGATCTACTGTGCGTCATGGCGGACCTAGCGTGGAGCATGGGGGTACACTTGTACCCCCAAATTTTTTTGGGAAAATTTTAGTATGTATATATATATATGTGTATGTATATGTATATGTATATGTGTTTGTTTTAATTGGGTTAAAATATAGCTCAATAATTTAATAGTTAGTCTAATAATCTATTTTTCTAACTAGCTAACTCTATTCATCTTCTCTCATATATTCCTAATAGCCAACGAATATTGCTACGTCATTACGTAAATACGTACTGCTAAAAAAGTAGTATTTGTTTCATATAATTCTATTATAGTTTTTTAGTCCTTTAAAATAAGCTCCTGGAAAAATAAATAATCATCTTGTTACATGATAGTCTACGATGTATTTTTCTATGATTTGTTATAAAGGTGCCACAAATTTTCTTATATTGATTTAATCTCAATTATAACTGTGAAAGTTGCCTGTTTGAGTGTGGTATAAGTAAATTTGACTATTCTCTATAGAAGATATTTTATTGGTGTCATTCAATGTAATTTGTCCAACATACCCACTGGTCACAATGTGTAGATCAGTAGACCACCACCTTAGTGGTTGGCATGGCAGTCACAACGACGTCTACTAACTGCTATCCTATCTAGATGGAAGTAGTTTTATTTTTCTTATGTTTTATCAGAAATTATATTGGTTCACTATGTTGAGAATATGGTATAAATTATTTTGATATATGTGTATCTAGATTGAGTATTTATCATCGATTTATTTTATCGTTGTTGTCAAATCAATTTTTGGTATATTATATGTATGGTTTGTAGTCTGTTTAATTTTGTACCCCCAATAAATAAATCCTAGGTCCGCCACTCCTGTGCGTGCCGAGGGGAGGCGGCCTGTAGTTGTCGGTGGCCGTATTCGCTTTTGACGGCGACCAATCGGCCGCCTACACTGTCTCATACTCTCGTGTGGAGGAGATGAAGTCATGAAGTGTTGTTTTTTTTGAAAATTTGATAATTTATGGGTTAATGGCTTGTGTGCCACCGTTATTTTCCGTTTCACCAAAAATACCATCAAAATTTCGCGAATAGCCGATATGCCATTATTATTACAGATTCACTCCAAAACATCATTTGGGCCCACCCGCAGAACACTGTTTTTTTAAAATACACACTTTACCCCCACTATTCATCTTCTACCTCAAGCCTCCGCCCTATCCCCTCTCTGCCTCCGCTCCCGCCGGTCGCCATGGCCGCGCCGAAGGCCTCCACCGCTGAGACGCGTCGCCGCTCCTACCGGCCGCTGCCTCCCGCCATGGCTGCGCCGAGAGCCTTCGTAGCCGATTTGAGACGCGTCGCGGCTCCCGCCGGCCGCCTCCTCTTGCCATGGCCGCACGAGGGCCTCTGTTGCTGCTGAGGCGTAGTCCTCCTCGGCGTAGGCGACGAGCGAGATGGGCTCGAAGAAGCTGGGGGAATCGGTGCTCTCGAGGTTGCTAGTGACGAAGGGGCGCGTCAGGTTGGCATGGTTGGGGAAGTGGACGCGGAGCACGACGAGGAGGAGGTTCAACGTCGTGCCGTCGGCCGCACGGCCAGAGCCGGTGCCGACCATACAGAGCTCGCCAGATGCCGACGAGTACTATCCCTCCACGTCGAAGGTGATGGAACCGCGACGGCCGACGAAGCGGGGGAGGCGGGGATGAAAGCGGTGCGCCTGGCCGTCGTACTCGAAGAGGTGGCGGCCGCCGAACGTCCCTCGCCGGCCACCGGAGACGGTGAGCGTGGTGGAGACGTGGACGAGAGAGGAAGGAGAAGGAACGAGGCAGGACGGAGGGGTCGGGGCCGAAGAGGCGCAGCCCTCCGCCGGAGAAGTAGCCGGTGGAGAGTTGGAGGGAGTGGACCAGCGCGGTGGGGTCATAGCCTTCGCCACCGCCGGCAACGTCAGGCGCCGACGGGAGGCCATGGCAGTGGTCCGAGTAGGAGGGGGAGGTCGCGGTGGCAGGGATCACCAGGAGGACGAGGACAAGGAGCGGGTAAGGGTTAGGACTAGTCCTCGGCGCGGCGGCAAGGTAGGCGATGGCAGTGGGGCTGGCGACGGCGAGGTAGGCAGTGGCGGTGGCGCCGGCTGTGGAGGAAAGGGGACAAGAGGAGGAGGGAGGAAGAAGATGAGGGTAATATGAGTATTTTCATAAAACAGTGCTCTACGGGTGGGCCCAAATGGTATTTTAGAGTGAATCTGTAATAATAATGGCATATCGGCTATTCGCGAAATTTTGGTGGTATTTTTGGCGAAACGGAGAATAACGGTGGCATAGAAGCTATTAACCCATAATTTATTGGGAGATTTACTCTCATACCACATATAAGTTGTGAAATTTACTGTTTTGCTCTATATAAGTGTATGACATGTGGTCCTTGAGTCCAGCTGTGAAACACACAGAACATGGCAAAAAAGTAAACATCACTCAACTTTGTGGCACAAGAGCAAAAATTCCTAATTTATTTGGGATAGCTATACTAGTATCATACCAGTAAAATGTTGAATAAAATATAATTATAAAAAAGTATAATTGTAAAACAGAGATGGCCGACCGTGAGTGTAACACCCTAGAAATTAAAAGGAATAAAGTAAAAAGAAAAATAATATTCAAATCAGTTTTGATTTATTATTAAAGGAAAAATCCCAAAAGGACCCAAATAAAGCCAAACAGGGAGAAATACTTGAAATCTGGACTTAAAAATTTTATGGGATGAACTAGAGACCAAAACATAATTTTAGGAATTTTTACAAATTTTTATCAACAGTGATTCAAACTTTAATCAAATATTCGAATTTCTGGAATTATTTTAAATCGAAAATCAATTTTAAATCCTTAATGGGCCTCAACCCCGAAACTTCCCCCAACGGCCTTCTTGGCCCAGCCCATGGCCACCCACCCACTGACAGGAGGGGCCCGCCTGTCGGCGCACGCCTCCCCTCTCTCCTCCCACCCGCGCCCCGCCTGGTCCCACCGGTCAGCCCCCGCCGCGCCACTGACCGCCCGGACCCGCCGCTCAGCCCTTCTATTTCTGTTTCGACCACTGACAGGTGGGGGCCACCTGTCAGGATCTTCTTCCCCGATGGAAGGGGATCCCCTCCCTCCCGCCGGCGACCCCCACCTTCCAAATCCGCCGCCCCGTATCCGATTTCGCCAAATCAACCGAGGGATCGCCTTCTCCGATCGCCGGGGATCTCATTCCACCGATAGCCACGCGTTTCTACCGCTTAAGGAAGCTAACCGAGCCAAAGGAAAGCCTCGCCGGAGTTAGGAATTAAACCTTCGGGTTTCCTCGGTTTTGCCTTCCATTCTCGCCGCCGGTGACCCCTATATAAACCCCTCTGGCCTCCGCACTCAGTCCACACCGTAGCCACCCAAGCCGAGCGAGAACAGAGCGCCCAATTTCCGTTTTTCGGGTTTCCCCTCTGCTCCGCCTCCGGCGAGCGATCGCCGCCGCCTCCGGCCTCCCCTACCCTAGCCACCGCTCCCATCGGGTCCGCCGTCATCCACCCGTCCTCGGCCACGCCTCCATCAGTCGTGAAGGCCACCGGATCGCCGTCGCCGTCGAGCTCCCGAGGAGACCTCACCGTCTACCCTCGCCGTCGTCGCCGTCCGTCGCCCACCTTCACCGCCGAAGGTACCATCGTGACCCCCTTGCTCCCCGCATTCCATTTCTGGCCCTAGCTAGGCCCCTAGGCCCCCGCCGTCGCCGCCATGGCCGCACCCGAGGTCGCCGTCGCCGGAGACGAAGGGTAAACTACCCTCGTCACCACGTGCCGTGCCGGAATTCATCCGAGCCGCACGATCCCGCACGGACGATCCAGATTAGATCCTACAGGATCTAATATGAGCCCTCAGATCCGGTCAAACCGGTATCTTTTAATCTGGGCCGTCGATTTCTATTTAAAAGTTTGACTCAATCCCGTGCGTCCACGTATACCCCTTCGTCACGTTTTAATCTGGGCCGTTGAAAATCATTTAAAACCCCCGCCTCGGATCTGGCCGCTGGATCCAGATCCAACGGTCCAGATCCGATCGGTCCACGCGCATAGTCACGGGTTCACGGTGAGCCTGGTTCACCGTGGACCAGGGACTGTTTTTCTGTTTAAATAAAATTCAGAAAATAGTTTAAACTTCAAAAATTCATATCTTGCTCATTTTAACTCCAAATTTCACCATTCAAATTTTGTTAGAACCAGAATATTATTCTCTACACATTAATGCAATAAAAACAGTATGTTTCTGTTACCCAAAATATTATTACTAAATAAATGAATAAAAATCCCTTAGGGATTAAAATTAATAATATAGTAAATAAATTAGGAAAAATCCTAAAATATTAAACTTTACTATTTTATACAAAACTCAGAATATTAGGATATTACTTCACATAAAAACACCCACAAACTATGTATGTTCTTTTATTTGGTGAATTTTATCTGTTTATTGAATGTACTGTTTCTTTTCCGTAACGAGAAGACTACGAGTTCGTCGAGGAGCAGGAGTTCTACCCCGAGGTTCCTCCATCCCCATTTGCTGAGCAAGGCAAGTCATCGACCACCTCTGTGGAAACAGTTGATCATATTGAGCCCATGTTTTAATAAACTATCGCTATAACTCATAGGTTAATATTGCATTAGTCCGATAATCCAGCCTTACACTTATATTTATTAGATCCCCGTCCTTGTGTGCAAACCCAAGCCATGCTTATTGAGCCTTAACTCCTTGTCACTCTACCAATATTATATTAGCTAGTGCCCAATGTACCGGCACAACTGCTATAGGATATAAAGAATGAGTCGTAGAGTAGATGAATTCTGGTATATGAAATACCCTGTTATTCTTGTCTCTGGACTCTGTTGGAGTTAGGTATGTTATAAGTATGGTGGGTTCCGGGTGCAAGCTCGGGTTTTGGTATGTCGCACCCGGGGCACTATAAGGACCGGTCTGCGGGATCTGTTGCAAAGCACTTCCGTACCAACCACAAGTCTAATGGGTAAGTCCTAACTGGAAGTGTGGAACCCTCCGTCTCACGGCACCATAGTGGAGGGGGCAAGGGGCTAGCCCTCAGGGCGCCTTGTACCGACGATGGCTCAAGAGGGGGTATTGTGGAAACTCGACATGGCGAGACACGGTACGAAACCTATAAGAGGGTGCTGTTGAGTCGGGGAAGACCATATGGAAGGTTTTGGCACGAGTTCCCGTGTGATGGGTCATCTCGTTACACTTCGGTGTAGGTGATGAGTGCGTGCCTTGTGGGTACAGTGGTACATCTCTGATCAGAGTAATTCAATCTTTTCGAAAAGCCGAGCCCACGGTCAAGGGCGGGTTGTGTGACTACTCGCAGTTAGTTTACAATTGTTTGAATGGATGAGTTATTCATGGCATGTAAGGACTGTTGTGCGGGGAGGTAAAACGTACTCCTCGAGTTAGAAGATGATGATGATGCATTCACATGTTTACTTTTCAGTACAAATAAAATGCTCACATTAAATGCTTTACAAATATGCTGCTTCCGCTAAACTAGCCACTATCTCCCTTGTTATTATCTTGCATCTATAATTGCATTCGGTGGCTTGCTGAGTACATCTGTACTCACCCCGTTGACTTACACCATCAGAGCCAGTCTACTATGAGGAGGATGAAGGTCTGGAGTAGCGACCCAGTCAAGGCGAGACTGGAAGGAGGCGTTCATCTAGGACCCTTATTTTATTAGTTTCTCTTCATCTTTGTTCACTTTTGTATTAATGCGGTCTACGAACCGTGAATGATTTGCCCGTATTGTACGTGGTCGTGTGATGAACGTCTTGTTTTATTGATTTTCTATGGAATTTCAATAAAGTCCTGATTTATTAAATCGGGGCGCGACAAGATGGTATCAGAGCCGACTTGACTGTAGGAAGCCAAACAGACCTGACCTTAGGACTTCTATATATTCACTATATTTCGCAAAAGATTACTTATCCTCTCATCTTCTAAAAATTTTCACAAAATTTTCTCTCTTTGTAGATGCCGATCCGTACCGTGAATGGGAACCTTCGTGACGAGGCCGGATTCATCCGCGAGCTACGCATGCTCGTCAGTTTCCTCGGATTCGAGCATGAGCCGATGTACCATGGAGTCTTCCCCGACGAGGAAGAGAGCTTCTGCGAGGTCACCGTCGTCGTCCAGCCCTCCCCTCAGACAGCTCACACCTACCGCGGAGGAGGACCTACCTTCCTGGTAGCCAGTCAGCGCACCGCTCTCCAGGCACTTACGGAGCTCCGGATGATCTACGACAGCGAGCTCTACGACACGGACTTCCGCTTCGTACCTCTTCGCACCCCAGGGAGCCCACACAGTGTCTTCGTCAGCACCCTCTCCCAGCGCCATTCGGCGATTGGACATACCATGCGCTTGTTGGAAGCCATGGATGATCTCCACTACGAGGCGCTGCAGGACACCAATGGACAGCGCGACACTATCAGCTTCTATCGCCATTCCTCCGAGGACCTGAACCGCGAGAACGGAGAGCTTCGTCGCCGCATCCAGCAGGGACACCGCTTGGCTGCCGAGGCAGAGGAGTTGCGGCGTCAGAATGAGCTTCTTCGACAGCGTGTCGCCACCAACCCGCACCTCCGCTACCAGATCGAGGAGTTGAAAAAGGACATTGAGGAGATCGCACCTCTTCCGCCTCGCCGGAAGAAACCCATTCAGACTCCCACAGTGAGGCCCAAGAGGATCTCCCGCAGCGCACCACCCGCCGGACCATCCAGTTCCTCGACCCCGCCCGTCTCCCACGAGCCCGAGATCGAGCCGTCCCCCGAGCTGCCTTAGACGTAGTATTACGATTGATTGTTTTCTTTTTATTTTGATTGCTTGTATTCAACATTCATGTCAAAATATAAGGCATGAATGAGGAAATAAATAAGTGTAACCGCAAGAACGGTATTCTTTTGAAATAAATATAAAGAAGTTCACCCAAAATAAATATGTATACATTGGAAATTCCAGGATGACCAACACCCAGGGATCAGACGCTCCTCAGAACGGAGGGGAGAGTGGCAACCTGCCACAATGGGGAGCCACCGGGCAGAGGCAGGCCCCGGTCGCCAACCACCCCACCTTGGCTGAGATGATGGCCACTCAAAATCAGTTGGTCTCAGCCCTTCTGCACCAGATGCAGTAGCAGCAGCAACAAATGCAAGAGCAGCAGGCTCACTTCTTTCGCCTCCACCAACAGCCCGAGCTGCCCCGACCCGCCACACCAGCTCCCGCTCCCGCAACTCAGCTCTCGGAGTTCCTCCGAGTCCGCCCACCGACTTTCTCAAGCACCACCAACCCCATGGAGGCTGGGGATTGGTTGCGGGCGATCGAGAAGAAACTCGATCTCTTGACCTGCACTAAGCAGGAGAGGGTGGCCTTCGCCACCCACCAGCTTCATGGTCCCGCCGCAGAGTGGTGGGACAACCATCGTGAGACCCTGCCCGAGGGCCACGCCCCCACTTGGGCGGAGTTCTCGGCCGCTTTTCGTGCCGCCCACATCCCTGACGGCATCGTTGCTCAGAAGCAACAGGAATTCAGAGATCTACAACAAGGGAGCAGATCTGTCACCGAGTATCTGCATGAGTTTAACCGTCTAGCCCGGTACGCACCAGAGGAGGTCCGTACAGACGCGGCCAGACAGGCCAAGTTCCTTAGGGGACTGAAGGACGAGTTGTCCCTACAACTTATCTCAGGAGACTTCGCCAACTTCCAAAAGTTGGTGAACAAAGCTATTATGCAAGAAACTCAACAGAATAAAGTTGACCTGAAGAAGAAGAGGATGATAGCCTTCAGGCAAAACCAGGGTATGGCCCAGAGACCCCGTTTTGCTCCACCCCCACCAGCGCCGCAGTACCACCCCCGGCCTGTATATCGCCCGGCGCCACCAGCTGCCAATGCCGGAGCCAGCCAACCTCGTGTCGCTCCAGCCGCCCCGACCGCCCCAGCTGCCCCGGCCAAGAAGGCAGAGATCCTGCGCGACAAGCACGGCAAGCCGGTGGTTTGTTTCAACTGCCGTCAGGAGGGGCATTACTCCAATGCTTGCCCCCACCCTAAGCGCGTTCAAGGAGTTGCCGCGAACCCCGCCATCCGCGCCCGAGTCAATCACGTCACCGCGGAAGAAGCTCAGGCCGCACCAGAAATAGTGATGGGTAAGTTCTTGGTACATTCAGCACTTGCAGTGGTTTTATTTGACACTGGAGCTACGCACTCCTTCATATCAACTGATTTTGTGGAAAAGAACAATCTAAACACCGAAGATCTACCCAGAGCCGTACAAATAGTCACCCCAGGAAAACAAACTCTAGCCCTAACATATAGCCCAAAGGTATGGATAGATATCCACGACACCATATTTTGGGCCGATCCCATCCTAATAGAATGCCAAGGCCTAGATCTCATTCTAGGAATGGATTGGTTAAATAAGTACCAAGGGGTGATAGAATGTGCCCAGAGAAAAGTGACTGTGACCAGCGAAGAAGGGGTTGCCGTTACATTTCAGATGCCAAGACTAAAGATCAGAAGACCAAGACTGCACCAGATTACCTTGGAAGAAATACCGATAGTCTGTGAGTACCCGGACGTGTTTCCAGAGGACTTACCGGGAATGCCACCCAGGAGAGACATCGAGTTCAGGATTGACTTGGTGCCTGGAACCACCCCTATTTACAAGCGACCATATCGGATGGCCGCCAACGAATTAGCTGAGATGAAGCAACAGTTGGAGGATCTTGAGAAGAAAGGCTATATCAGGCCAAGCACATCACCGTGGGGTGCCCCCGTCATCTTCGTCGAGAAGAAAGAAGACAAGGCAAAGCGTATGTGTGTGGATTATCGCGCTTTGAATGAGGTAACCATCAAGAATAAGTACCCGTTGCCTCGGATCGACGATCTCTTCGACCAACTCAAGGGAGCTACGGTATTCTCAAAGATCGACCTGCGGTCTGGTTACCATCAGTTGAGGATTCGAGAAGAGGATATACCCAAGACTGCCTTCACCACCCGTTATGGATTGTATGAGTGCACTGTTATGTCCTTCGGATTGACCAACGCCCCAGCATTCTTCATGAATATGATGAATAAAGTGTTCATGGAATATTTGGACAAGTTCATAGTGGTCTTCATAGACGACATCCTCATTTATTCCAAGGACCAGAAGGAGCACGAGACTCACCTCCGGTTAACCCTAGGAAAGCTAAGGGAACACCAATTATATGCCAAGTACAGTAAGTGCAGGTTTTGGACGGCAGAAGTAAAGTTCCTCGGACACATCATCTCTGCACAAGGAATCGCAGTAGACCCTGCCACCGTAGAAGCAGTTACGGATTGGTTGCCACCCACGAACGTATCTGAGATACGAAGTTTTCTGGGATTGGCCGGATATTACCGAAGATTCATCGAGAATTTTTCTAAGATAGACAAGCCAATGACCAAGTTGTTGCAGAAAGGAGAGAAGTTCGAATGGACCCCCGAATGCGAGGAAAGTTTCCGCACCCTCAAGACTCGTTTGGTATCTGCACCTATACTGACCCTACCGGATATCCGCAAAGACTTCCATGTCTATTGCGACGCATCTCGCCAAGGATTGGGATGTGTTCTTATGCAAGATGGGAAAGTTATCTCTTATGCCTCCAGACAGTTGAGACCCCATGAGTTGAATTATCCGACCCATGATTTGGAATTAGCCGCCGTAGTGCACGCCCTCAAGATTTGGAGGCACTATTTGGTTGGGAATCGCTGTGAGATCTTTACAGATCACAAGAGCTTGAAGTACATCTTCACACAGCCTGACCTCAATCTGAGGCAAAGACGATGACTGGAATTAATAAAGGACTATGACTTAGGTATTCACTACCACCCCGGAAAAGCTAATGTGGTAGCTGATGCATTAAGTCGCAAGGGATATTGCACAGCCATGATGATTCAAGAACACGCACCCTTGTTATGTAGGAAGATGGAAAAACTAAATCTTGGATTAACCACCAAAGCATATCTAGCCACCTTGGAGACCCAACCGGTCTTGTTTGAGCAGATCCGTGAAGCTCAGTCAGAGGACCCGGATATAGCTGCCATTAAGAAGAACATGAGACAAGGAAAAGCCCCCGGATTTTCAGAGGACGAGAATGGCACCATATGGTTTGGAACTCGGATATGTGTGCCGGATAAACCTGAAATAAAGACTCTTATCCTAAGAGAAGCCCATGAGACATTGTACTCCATTCACCCCGGCAGTACCAAGATGTACCAGGATCTGAAGGAACGCTATTGGTGGGTTAGCATGAAAAGAGAGATTGCCCAGTTCGTCGCCGAATGTGACACCTGCAGAAGAGTAAAAGCTGAACATCAAAGACCTGCAGGATTGTTACAGCCACTTAAAGTGCCGGAATGGAAGTGGGAAGAGATCGGTATGGATTTCATCACCGGACTCCCAAAGACCCAACTCGGGTATGATTCTATATGGGTGATCATCGATCGGCTTACGAAAGTAGCTCATTTCATAGCCGTCAAGACGACCTTTAGTGGCCCCAAGCTAGCAGAGCTATACATGGCCCGGATAGTATGCCTTCATGGAGTGCCCAAGAAGATAGTATCCGACCGAGGAAGTCAGTTTACCTCTCGTTTTTGGAAGAACCTCCAAGAGGAGATGGGCACGAGATTAAATTTCAGTACCGCCTACCATCCTCAGACAGATGGGCAAACAGAAAGGGTAAATCAGATACTAGAGGATATGCTTCGAGCATGTGTTTTGGATTTTGGAGCCACTTGGGACAAAAGCTTGCCATATGCAGAATTTTCATACAACAATAGCTATCAAGCTAGCCTTCAGATATCCCCTTTTGAGGCCCTATATGGACGTAAGTGCAGAACGCCACTACTTTGGGACCAAACGGGTGAATCCCAAGTATTCGGAACCGACATTCTTCGTGAAGCTGAAGAGAAGGTACGGATCATCAGAGACCGACTCAAGACAGCCCAATCACGACAAAAGAGCTACGCAGACAATCGCCGTCGAGACCTAGCCTTTGAAGAAGGAGATCATGTCTATCTTCGGGTTACACCTCTCCGTGGAACTCAACGGTTTAACATGAGAGGAAAGTTGGCCCCTCGATATGTTGGACCATTTCCCGTTGTCCGACGCCAAGGCGAAGTGGCTTATCAGTTGGAATTACCGCCCTCATTGGCTGGAGTGCAAGGAGCGGGTAAGGGTTAGGACTAGTCCTCGGCGCGGCGGCAAGGTAGGCGATGGCAGTGGGGCTGGCGACGGCGAGGTAGGCAGTGGCGGTGGCGCCGGCTGTGGAGGAAAGGGGACAAGAGGAGGAGGGAGGAAGAAGATGAGGGTAATATGAGTATTTTCATAAAACAGTGCTCTACGGGTGGGCCCAAATGGTATTTTAGAGTGAATCTGTAATAATAATGGCATATCGGCTATTCGCGAAATTTTGGTGGTATTTTTGGTGAAACGGAGAATAACGGTGGCATAGAAGCTATTAACCCATAATTTATTGGGAGATTTACTCTCATACCACATATAAGTTGTGAAATTTACTGTTTTGCTCTATATAAGTGTATGACATGTGGTCCTTGAGTCCAGCTGTGAAACACACAGAACATGGCAAAAAAGTAAGGGTTTTTTAGATATATGCCATTACAATTACCGTGCTTTGGAACTTTGCCACTACAATTCATCTATTTAGATATATACCATTTCGAAATTGCAGCTCTCACAAAATCTAATGGTATATTTCAGATTTCTCTAAAATTGTAATGGCATATTTCGGAATTCTCTAAATTTAGAAATGGTATAATTTGGAGTTCTATAAATTTGTAGTGGCATGAATCTAAATATGTGAATTGTAATGATATTTCTTTAAAGTCACAAAATTGTAATGGCATAGATCCAAATTTCCCAAAAAGTAAACATCACTCAACTTTGTGGCACAAGAGCAAAAATTCCTAATTTATTTGGGATAGCTATACTAGTATCATACCAGTAAAATGTTGAATAAAATATAATTATAAAAAAGTATAATTGTAAAACAGAGATGGCCGACCGTGAGTGTAACACCCTAGAAATTAAAAGGAATAAAGTAAAAAGAAAAATAATATTCAAATCAGTTTTGATTTATTATTAAAGGAAAAATCCCAAAAGGACCCAAATAAAGCCAAACAGGGAGAAATACTTGAAATCTGGACTTAAAAATTTTATGGGATGAACTAGAGACCAAAACATAATTTTAGGAATTTTTACAAATTTTTATCAACAGTGATTCAAACTTTAATCAAATATTCGAATTTCTGGAATTATTTTAAATCGAAAATCAATTTTAAATCCTTAATGGGCCTCAACCCCGAAACTTCCCCCAACGGCCTTCTTGGCCCAGCCCATGGCCACCCACCCACTGACAGGAGGGGCCCGCCTGTCGGCGCACGCCTCCCCTCTCTCCTCCCACCCGCGCCCCGCCTGGTCCCACCGGTCAGCCCCCGCCGCGCCACTGACCGCCCGGACCCGCCGCTCAGCCCTTCTATTTCTGTTTCGACCACTGACAGGTGGGGGCCACCTGTCAGGATCTTCTTCCCCGATGGAAGGGGATCCCCTCCCTCCCGCCGGCGACCCCCACCTTCCAAATCCGCCGCCCCGTATCCGATTTCGCCAAATCAACCGAGGGATCGCCTTCTCCGATCGCCGGGGATCTCATTCCACCGATAGCCACGCGTTTCTACCGCTTAAGGAAGCTAACCGAGCCAAAGGAAAGCCTCGCCGGAGTTAGGAATTAAACCTTCGGGTTTCCTCGGTTTTGCCTTCCATTCTCGCCGCCGGTGACCCCTATATAAACCCCTCTGGCCTCCGCACTCAGTCCACACCGTAGCCACCCAAGCCGAGCGAGAACAGAGCGCCCAATTTCCGTTTTTTCGGGTTTCCCCTCTGCTCCGCCTCCGGCGAGCGATCGCCGCCGCCTCCGGCCTCCCCTACCCTAGCCACCGCTCCCATCGGGTCCGCCGTCGTCCACCCGTCCTCGGCCACGCCTCCATCAGTCGTGAAGGCCACCGGATCGCCGTCGCCGTCGAGCTCCCGAGGAGACCTCACCGTCTACCCTCGCCGTCGTCGCCGTCCGTCGCCCACCTTCACCGCCGAAGGTACCATCGTGACCCCCTTGCTCCCCGCATTCCATTTCTGGCCCTAGCTAGGCCCCTAGGCCCCCGCCGTCGCCGCCATGGCCGCACCCGAGGTCGCCGTCGCCGGAGACGAAGGGTAAACTACCCTCGTCACCACGTGCCGTGCCGGAATTCATCCGAGCCGCACGATCCCGCACGGACGATCCAGATTAGATCCTACAGGATCTAATCTGAGCCCTCAGATCCGGTCAAACCGGTATCTTTTAATCTGGGCCGTCGATTTCTATTTAAAAGTTTGACTCAATCCCGTGCGTCCACGTATACCCCTTCGTCACGTTTTAATCTGGGCCGTTGAAAATCATTTAAAACCCCCGCCTCGGATCTGGCCGCTGGATCCAGATCCAACGGTCCAGATCCGATCGGTCCACGCGCATAGTCACGGGTTCACGGTGAGCCTGGTTCACCGTGGACCAGGGACTGTTTTTCTGTTTAAATAAAATTCAGAAAATAGTTTAAACTTCAAAAATTCATATCTTGCTCATTTTAACTCCAAATTTCACCATTCAAATTTTGTTAGAACCAGAATATTATTCTCTACACATTAATGCAATAAAAACAGTATGTTTCTGTTACCCAAAATATTATTACTAAATAAATGAATAAAAATCCCTTAGGGATTAAAATTAATAATATAGTAAATAAATTAGGAAAAATCCTAAAATATTAAACTTTACTATTTTATACAAAACTCAGAATATTAGGATATTACTTCACATAAAAACACCCACAAACTATGTATGTTCTTTTATTTGGTGAATTTTATCTGTTTATTGAATGTACTGTTTCTTTTCCGTAACGAGAAGACTACGAGTTCGTCGAGGAGCAGGAGTTCTACCCCGAGGTTCCTCCATCCCCATTTGCTGAGCAAGGCAAGTCATCGACCACCTCTGTGGAAACAGTTGATCATATTGAGCCCATGTTTTAATAAACTATCGCTATAACTCATAGGTTAATATTGCATTAGTCCGATAATCCAGCCTTACACTTATATTTATTAGATCCCCGTCCTTGTGTGCAAACCCAAGCCATGCTTATTGAGCCTTAACTCCTTGTCACTCTACCAATATTATATTAGCTAGTGCCCAATGTACCGGCACAACTGCTATAGGATATAAAGAATGAGTCGTAGAGTAGATGAATTCTGGTATATGAAATACCCTGTTATTCTTGTCTCTGGACTCTGTTGGAGTTAGGTATGTTATAAGTATGGTGGGTTCCGGGTGCAAGCTCGGGTTTTGGTATGTCGCACCCGGGGCACTATAAGGACCGGTCTGCGGGATCTGTTGCAAAGCACTTCCGTACCAACCACAAGTCTAATGGGTAAGTCCTAACTGGAAGTGTGGAACCCTCCGTCTCACGGCACCATAGTGGAGGGGGCAAGGGGCTAGCCCTCAGGGCGCCTTGTACCGACGATGGCTCAAGAGGGGGTATTGTGGAAACTCGACATGGCGAGACACGGTACGAAACCTATAAGAGGGTGCTGTTGAGTCGGGGAAGACCATATGGAAGGTTTTGGCACGAGTTCCCGTGTGATGGGTCATCTCGTTACACTTCGGTGTAGGTGATGAGTGTGTGCCTTGTGGGTACAGTGGTACATCTCTGATCAGAGTAATTCAATCTTTTCGAAAAGCCGAGCCCACGGTCAAGGGCGGGTTGTGTGACTACTCGCAGTTAGTTTACAATTGTTTGAATGGATGAGTTATTCATGGCATGTAAGGACTGTTGTGCGGGGAGGTAAAACGTACTCCTCGAGTTAGAAGATGATGATGATGCATTCACATGTTTACTTTTCAGTACAAATAAAATGCTCACATTAAATGCTTTACAAATATGCTGCTTCCGCTAAACTAGCCACTATCTCCCTTGTTATTATCTTGCATCTATAATTGCATTCGGTGGCTTGCTGAGTACATCTGTACTCACCCCGTTGACTTACACCATCAGAGCCAGTCTACTATGAGGAGGATGAAGGTCTGGAGTAGCGACCCAGTCAAGGCGAGACTGGAAGGAGGCGTTCATCTAGGACCCTTATTTTATTAGTTTCTCTTCATCTTTATTCACTTTTGTATTAATGCGGTCTACGAACCGTGAATGATTTGCCCGTATTGTACGTGGTCGTGTGATGAACGTCTTGTTTTATTGATTTTCTATGGAATTTCAATAAAGTCCTGATTTATTAAATCGGGGCGCGACAGTGAGCAAGAGTTGTGAGAACAGTTCGAGATGAGGGTGACGATGGTGATCCGGTGGTCAAGGATCTAATTGGAGTGGTGGCTGGGGATGAGGAGGAGACGACAAATCCGACGAATTCGACAATGAGGACGAATGTGGCTGTCGATGACTAAGTCGGGCGACTGGAGCTCAGCGGACGACGACAGACGGCAGTGGAGCAAAAACACACGTCACGGATTGGGTTCGCGAAGATAAGACTGGAATTGATAATTGATCACTTAATCATGTACTGTTTCCCTTCGTTTCTAATACAAGTTACCTTTCTAATATAAGTTATTATATATTTTCTAGATTTATATATATAATAACAATATATATTTATCTATAAATTAATGATCATGTGTCTAAATTTACCGATATATTTAAAAAAATGTTAGAATAACTTATAGTTGAAAATGAAAGTAGTAAAATGAATTAAGGCTCTGTTTTTTAATTTGTTCAGGATGAATTTGGATTTTGTAAAAAAGTGTTGCAGCTGATATTTTATTAGAATTAGATTATACAAGAAGTGCTTTACTAAAAAGGCACGTGTTTAACGATCTAGCTTTTTAATTAATTGTAAGATGGTTAAGATGTTGGGAATAACTGAAACACTCCTCGTCTCCATCATTGTATTGTATTATAAACTTTTAAACGTATATTTTCATAATTATAATATTGTTGACAATCGTTTGATATTTTTGTAATCAAGTGATATTAATTATTCATATTTCATGTCGTATTAGCATCATCCAAAATATTATTTACCATGTAACATTATTAATTAATATTTGTTAACACATTACACGACCCCATCCACGATGTTTTTTAATAATATATTATAGGGAAATTTTGCTATAAGATACCACAAAAACATTAAATTGGTTGGCTCACACCGCAAACAGACTATTTTGTCTAGTACCATTATAATTTCGTGATTCTTTGACCGGACATACCGTATCGATTATTTTAATCATTTCTTATATTTTTGGAGAGAGAAGGTAGGTGAAATGACTTTTTTGCCTTTGTCTTCAATCTTTGGTTGATCACTAAATTTTGCCCTAACACACTAGGGTGCTCGACGACGGCCACAACTCTGTCATCTCTGTGTCGTGCACAAGACATGATACGGCAGCAACAACGTCGAGCACGAAGGTAACAATGTGCTACGACAAAATTTAGTGATCAATCGGAGGTTGAAGACAAGGGCAGAAAAAATCATTTCACCCACCTTCTCTCCATAAAAATCTAATAAATGATTAAAATAATCAGTGCAGTGTGTTTGGGCAAAGAACCACGAAATTATAATGATACTAGACAAAGAAGCCCGTTTGCGATGTGAGCAAACCAATTTGATGTTTTTACGGTGTCCTACAACAAAATTTTCCTATATTATATAGGTAACTAACATTTACCAAAAGTATTATAATATTCAAGTAACAAACCAAAGTCAACAAGAGTCTACTTCTACATTTTTTAAAAAAAAACAAACATAAAATTAAATTTTTGAACAGAAAAATATTTTAAAAAATTCCATGTTGAGACTTGAGGATAGATGGAAGGTGGTAATTTCATTGTCTTCTATGACAAATTCTGCTGCCTTCAATCCATGATCATGGGGTGCGTCACTGCAGGTCAAATGAAACAAACGACCAAATGCATACGAATAAGATTATACAGCATGTCAACATTTTCTTATATTATTGCAGCATTTTTGATGAATGTGCAACAAAACGTCTCTCTCTTTAAAAAAAAGGCGTGCAACAAAATTCGATTCTGATTAAAGCTCATGGCACACAAAACAAGATATGCCACCCATGTTATCCTCACGTTAACAAGATCAATGATTCGGCCAGACGTTTTTTTATAAAGCTGAAATAGTATCCGACGAAGATTCGGCTATCTAGTTCTGAACTTCCGATGAGGAAAGTTATGATCGCCCTACTTGATGGAGAGGGAGGACTTGATCTGATCTACCAGATGGGGCAGGACCCTAATACTATCATCAATCGATCTGTTTACACAAGACTCCAGCTCCTCAGTTGCTTGAGTTTTCATCTTCTGGAGCTTTGCCGCTTCAAATCTGTCTTGGCAGACCATCAAGGATCGATTCAACCGCTCCTGGAACACAGGAAAGGGATCACAACTCTTTTAGAGCAATTCGCCCAAGGCAATACTGACGAATGCTTTGCGTGATAAAATATATAGGTGGAGAAAATTGATAACAGTGTTTGTACAAACATAGGCTTTTAGTGTTTATACAAACTTGTCGTTTTCTTTCAAAATAACTTTTGCATATTTATCACAGCAAAATGGTTTATATCCATGAAAAAACAGTTTGATATGCATCTTCTCGACCAGTAACACACCAATATTCAGAACCCTAAATATTTAATGGTAAAGTTATGACACCCATAGTTTCTTTTAAAGTAGTATAGATTAGATTATAGTGCACAAGATGATACCAGCAACCCACCTACAATCGTGGGGAGACATAAAGTAGTATAAATTAGGTTATAGCGCACAAGATGATACCAGCAACCCACCTACAATCATGGGGAGACATAGGTACAACCTTAGGAATTAGGATGTGTTTACTATTCTGTATTTCTGTTGAATGTATCTATATCTACTACTATCTCCATCTCAAAATGTAGCAAGTTTTTGGTTTTAGGACATGTATTAAGACGAGCAAAAAAATTATACTATCCTTCTTGCGGTGGGTAAGTATAGAGTTGAGAGTGGTCAGGTGGAGTAATGAGTAATAAGTTTAAAAGCAATATATGTACTTTGGAGGTAAAAGTTATTTTTTACAAATATTAGGTTGTTATATTTGATACACATTTTGAACTCTAAAACTTCTACGTTCTAGGACAGAAGGAAAGAATTCTGGGATAGAGAAAGTACATGTCATGATGCATTTACTACTTTTAGAGGACGGTGAGCTATTAGCGGGCTAGGCTCTAGTCTAGTGTGACGAGTTAGCTGTAGATAACTATATGTTTATTGAAATATCATCATGATTTCACTGAAACATTGTATAAACATTTTAGATAAAGTTTGGCCATGTATGGTCAATGATGGCAATA
This sequence comes from Zizania palustris, assembly GCA_019279435.1. Classification (NCBI taxonomy): domain Eukaryota; kingdom Viridiplantae; phylum Streptophyta; class Magnoliopsida; order Poales; family Poaceae; genus Zizania; species Zizania palustris. The sequence goes on along the minus strand of JAAALK010000081.1, from coordinate 27,163,386 downwards.
TCAAGTATCTGCATGGACACGATGTTCTTCTGAGAAACATTTTAGCCTGTAAGTAATGGGTTGTGTGGAGCATTGATAAAGCAAGAGTAATCTTTACCATAAATATTTCAGGGCTCTAAATGTTTCTCAGGAGAACATCATTGACCATACTACATGATCAAACTTTCTATAAGCTCTAACTATTGTTTCAATGAAATCATGATGATATTTCAATAAACATATAATCTAACTCGTCATACTAAACTAGAGCCTATCTCGCTAGTAGCTCTCTGTCCTTTAAAAGTAGTAAATACATCATGACATGTACTCTTTCCATTCCAGAATTCCTTCCCTCTGTCCTAAAACTAGTAAGTTTTAGAGTTGAAAATTTGTCTCAAATATAACAACCTAATATTTGTAAAAAAATAACTTTTAACTCTAAATATACATATTACCTCTAAACTTATTACTCAATACTCATTACCTCACACCACCTGACCACTCTCAGCTCCATACTCACCCACCGCAAGGAGGATAATATAATCTTTTTACTCATCTTAATATATGTGCCAAAACCAAAAACTTTCTACATTTTGAGATGGAGATAGTAGTAAATATGGATACATCTCACAAAAATAAAGAATAGTAAACACATCATAAGATTTACCTATGTCTCCACACGATTGTAGGTGGATTGCTGGTACCTGTGCGCTATAACCTAATCTATACTACTTTAAAAAAACTAGTTGTGTCATAACTTTACCGTAAATATTTCAGGCTCTGAATATTGGTGTGTTACTGTTTGAGGAGATGCATATCAAACTGTTTTTGCATAGATATAAACCATTTTGTTGTGATAAATATGCAAAAGTTATTTTGAAAGAAAATTGCAAGTTTGTATAAATACTAAAATCGTATCAACTACCACTAGCTTATCATTGACATGTGGACCATGTTGTTAGTAAAATCTATATTCCTTTTTAAACGGGTATATTACTTTTGAAACCGAATTGTGATGAATATTATTTTATCATTTTTTAAGTTATTTATATCATTTGCATGATGTTCTTTTCATGTTGTAAAAAAAATTTCCGTTGCAACGCATGGGCACTCAACTAATATATAACAAATGTATATAGCATATGAGTCTTATGCTTTTCTTGTTGAAGAGATTTTGTCTGTTTGTTGGTTTAGATGTTAGGATACTGTTTAATGTTTATTAAGTCCTTACGCCTATTATTTTCTCTATGATAAATGTATAACTCTTTATAAATAACTTATGGTATGCATATGCTAATTGCTTATTAAACAAAACACCATCAGAAGACAAATCAGGAACATAGGCCATACTAATGCATGCAGACATGAAGAAAAAGTTTCTTTAGGTTGACCTTGACCGCTATTTAATTGAAGTGTTATGAGTTAAAATTATATTGTATATACAGTAATACCCATCAATATAAAACATGAACATGTGGTAGGCATAGTTGAACAACAAAAATCAATCAAGGTTAACAAGTGAACACAAAGAGACCTCCACACATGTTTCCAGTTTTCCACAGTAAAAGCTGCAGCAGGCAAAACATAACTTGCTGCACATATAAAGGAAAAATATATTGAAACTGTATACAGAATTGAACAGACGCAAGGCTGATTTAATGTTGCTCATTGTGATAGCAAGTAATATGAGATAATATCTATGACAAGGAGAGATAGGTCATAGGTGCATGAAACTGGAAGTACCTGGAACTTAGCCATCTCAGTCTCAACGACATTGTTGGCAGTAAGGACAGGCACACTGCAGTTCTCAACACAGTTGTTGATCATCTCTTGACTTCTTCGGCGATCAAAACATTCATATGCACACCTGAAGTATGCTTGCTGAAAATCAATGAGAAAAACAGAAATCAAAACAAGAATCTACACTGGCACTCAATGTGGATAAATCCTACCCTTACAAAGAAATCTAGCATATCAACATGTTTTAGACAAACTATATTCGTGTTCCTTATAATCAGAGCAGTCAACAAACTTTCAACAATTTAGCATTAAACCATATTCTTTCATCTCCAGAACAGGAGCCTAAAGAAATTTGATAAACAGCTTCAAGACTGTCTACTCATACCTAATAACATATGTCATGGGTATGGGCCTGGCCCAATATAGGCGTGAACACTACCCACATGGTACTGTAGCAGCAGGTTATGAATATTTTAGAGATAAAGAGTACTTAGAAGTTAAGTTGGTTAATTTGTTAGCTAAAGATAAGAGTCCTTAGACATTACGTTAGTTCATTACTTTATCTGTTAGCTAAATCAGGGGATATTTGATAGCATATTAGATCTATTTGCTAAGAAATTAGATTGCACTTAGGGTATATATAGGAGCCGGTTGTACCTATTTAAGCAAGAAATATAGTTCAATCTTCCTCTTCCTATCTATCCTAAATCAGATGAACAACCCTAGCCAATCTATTCTGGCATCAGGGTGAACAGCCCTAGCCAATCTATTCTAGCATTAGCCATTAGGGTGAACAGCCCTAGCCAATCTATTCTGGTGACAGTGTGAACAGCTCCTAGCTGTGGCTAACTGGCTACCACAAGTCCACAACTACTGGTTACGCAGCTTGCGGACACAATCTCCAGGCCATAACACATACAGCAATGGAAAAGCAAACACGGAGCAAAAGTCACAGCAAAATATATAATCATGCTCCTCTATTGGGTTTCCTGGAAAATTTTATATATTCCACTCAAACAAAATATTGGTAAAATGCCACAACAAAACTTTCAAAATTTAGCATAAAACCATATTCTTTCATCTCCAGAACAGGAGACTCATACCTAATAAACAGCTCCAAGATTGTCTACTCATACCTAATAATATACAACAATGGAACAGCAGGAGAAATTAAATTTAATAATTGAAGCAAACACGGAGCAAAACTCACAACAAAATATATAATCATGCTCCTCTATTGGGCTTCCGGGGAAATTTTATATATTCCGCTCTAAAACAAATATTGGTAAAATGTCACACACACTGTTACTATGATATCTACCCCTTTCTTCTGCTCCTTCCTCTAGATGCTGTCAAATTAGGCCCTTACCCTCGTCGTAAAACCGTGACCTCGAGAGAACCGAAAGCTAAACGATGAATTGAGGGAAGAGAAGCATCCACCTGCATGGTGAAGTTGACGTGGTCCTGGACGCCGGCGAGGTGCTTCTGCGCGGCGGCGTTCACCTCCTCCAGCTTCCGCCGGATCCGCTCCGTGACGACCGTCTCCTCCACCGAGCCTACATGGTCCATCTCTTCCTCGCTTGGATCCTGACTTGGGGGAAGGGAAAGACGGCGGACGGCGGTGGCGAGGCGTGCCGCGTGCGTTTTCCCTCTCGGTGTGGACTGTGGACTGAGCGGTGGGCTCGAGCTCGAGAAGATGGAAGAAGGGTTTAAGGCCGACGAAATGGGCTAGGGTTTTGCGGCTGAGGCCCGTGGGCTGTAAATTTGTGAAAGGCCCAATTACGTCCTTGATTAAACACTTTATTTATTTTTAACTAATCAGAGGCATGTGCTTTGCAACAGAATCTTATTTTATAATAGGGTTTTTACGCAAAATTCATGTTTCTACGTGATTTTTTCAGAAATCTAAGGGTTTTTACTTCCCGCAAAATACATAAATTAAAATACTGAAATATAAATACAGTTTTCTTTTTCTTGTTTCTTGTTTTTTATTTTTTTCCTTTTTTTCTTTTTCTTCTTTTTTTCTTTTTCCTCTTTTCTTTTTTTTTCTCACGCAGCCAAAGCAAGTTGCTGCGCGCACATGCATGCGCGCGCGTTGGGAGAGGGTGGAACAGCGGCACACTCGCAGGGACGGTTGCAGGCGCTCCAGACCGAGCGGTTGGGGCACCGGTTTTTATAGGGTATAAGTTTTGATTGGTTTTTTTTGGGAAGTGGGAAGGCAGTACGGAGCTTGCGGACGGAGGAACGGAAAACTAGCCGCTTTATAATAATAGTAGAGATTTTGTTTCATTTCCAATTTACAAAAATATATTTTTGTTGCTAATATTAAAAAATAGCCGCTAATCTCTCCGGTGATTTTTAAAAACCTACCCCATCGTGCGGTTTTTGTGACATTAAATTTTACATTTATACCTTAATAATTGTGTCCTTTCATTTTAATTTTGTTTGTTTTTAATTTTATTTCATTTACAATTTAAAAAATGTATTTTTCTGTTGTAAATATTAACAAAATAGCGATGCACAGATAACAGTCAGACAATTTTTCAAGGAAAAATAAAATTATAAAATCGGTTATTTTTTAATCAAAATATAAATTACAAATAATAGCGTGGTTAATTAGTAATTTGAGTATTTCTAACTTATTATTATTGGCTCTATTGGTTATCAACAGTATTGTATTCATTTGTCAACATTAGGTGGGCTTAATGCTTGCTTTGTACTCTCTCCGACTTTGTTTTATTCAAACTACAGTTTGTTTACCATTGTTCATATTGTTGGGATGCGGGGAAGCTTGGTAGTCGGCAAATCAAAAATTTTACTTTCAGAACCCAGTAACCATGCGCACGAGTGTTTACCGAGTGCTTTTTAAAAACACTCGGCGAACCCAATGTTTTTTTCTATGTGTAAATGTTATTTCGATTCTACAGGATATTTTCAATTTGGTTTTATCTTGAATTTTTTTCTACAATCCAAATACAACATATGTTATCTCATGTAAAAAATTCACATTTTTTTGTTCAGTTTGTTATTTTTAATTTATTAAGTATGTTTTTAGGATTTAAATTGAAATAGGTGAAATTTTAACTACAAGTGTCTAAAATAATTAAGAAAAAATATATAAAATTCATATTTATGTTTCATAGTATATTATGAGTTTTAATACACTAAATTTAAAGAATGTTTGAAAATTTTATGTTGCAACACTCTATCGGCAACGTCGAGCTCAATAGTTTTTAAATTCTAAACAAATAAATTGAAGTCTGAAAAAATATGAGACTTGTCATGGTGTTATTATATGATATATAGATCCTGTGATAAAAATTTTTAAAAAAAATCGATAAAATTATCACGTAGAGTGTTTAGAAACCGGAGATTGTGGGAGAAAGAATTAGGGTTTAGAGAAGAAATGAGATTTATTTGAAAGAAGTTTGATGGTTAAATCATTTTTGCACTTTAAATTTTTTATACGCTCAAAATACAACATAACTTATTTCATATAAAAATTTCAAATTTTTCTAGATCATATAGCTATTTTTCATTCATTAAGTATGTTTCTAGGATTTAAATTAAAACATGTCAAGGTTGAACTAAAAGTGCATAAAATAATAAACTAAATTATTCAAAATTATTCAACTAAATTAAAGAAAAAATCATATTCATGTTTTATTCTATTTTTATTATTAACCACTTTATTTTTACAAATTTTATCAAAGAAAATAATGAAAAACAAATTTGAAAAAAAATGTTTGCTGAGTGCCATATTTGTCGAGTGTTGCACTCAGCGAAGACAAAATTTCGTTTCCCGCTAATATTTCCCGCAAATTTTCAAAATCAGCGCCAATTTTTTTCAAAAATTTCAATCTCTTTTTAAATACTTCCCTGCACCTCACCTCTCTTCTCCATTCTTCTTCCTCCCTCCTCCCCTCTTTCCTCACTGACCATGAATTGCCGGCGGGTCGCCGTCGTCGTCGCCACGCCACCAGCGCCGCCCCGCCCCCGGCACCGCCCCAACCCCGGCGCCCCGTGGCCAACTTCGCCCCGCCCTCGCCGCACCTTCACTGGCCTCGCCGCGCCGTCCCGGCCTTGCCGCGCCGCCCGGCTGCGCCTGCCCCGGTTGCGCGCCGCGCCACCCGGCCGCGCTTCGCCCCGGCCCGCCCGGCCGAGCACCGCCACGACCTCACCGCGCCGCGCGGTACTCCACCGTCGCCACGCTCGCCACCCGTTCGACGGAATGGCGCGGGCGGGCGGGTGTCCTGTTTTTTTTTATTTTCTATTTTTATGTTTGCCGAGTGCCACATTTTGACACTCGGCAAACTCCTGTCACGGTCGTTTTTCTCCCGTTAAGTTGGTTTTTTTTTGCAGTGTGTCTTGTGTAGCACTTGGCGAAGGGTTTGCCGAGTGCCCCAAAAAAAACACTCGGCAAAGATGAGTTCACCGATGAAGTTTTTACCAAGTAATGTTTGCCGAATGCAACACTCGATGAAGCATTTGCCGAGTGCAAACAAGGCTTCGCCGAGTGCCTTTGGCACTCGGCAAACACCGTGTTTCCTATAGTGTACGCACGCATACAGTTTATGAATCAATAATGTTTTGTGTAGGACGTCTAGAAAATAAAGAAAATGGAATCATGTTTTAACACTATGAAAAATGTTTCGTCGTGAAAACATTTCAACTTAGATTTGATTTTATTGCATTTCACATTATTTATTTTGCTGAAATATTTTTATCAACTAATTAAACGTTGAGTATCGAGTATTAAAAAAGCACGTCTGATTTTTTAAAAAATTATGACGTCCGTCTTTGCCTTTATGGATATAAAGTGGGAATATCTTTTTTTAAAAAAAATATCAATGGGAAATGTCCATGCTCCACACAATATATATGTTGTTATTTAGTAATCTATGGACGTAGCTAAAATCGATTTTTTCAAATAATAATATTTTTTTAAAAAAATTCAAATTTGTATGTTGATTTCAAAAATTCGCAAAACTAACAAGCAGTCGACACTTGGGTGTCACGTCAGCTCCAGTCGACACTTCAAGTGCCAAGTACCGACTGCCTATTAGTTTTGCAATTTTTTGAACTTGGCATACATATTTGATTTTTTTAAAAAAAATATTATTTCAAAAAAAATTCCTAAAAATCCTGCCAGGCTATTGCATGGCTATAGGTGTGCACGCGGTAGATTATGAAAAAAATATTATAAGGGCTCCTTTGAAAACACATCAATTTTACAAGATTTTTACAGAAATTATACTAAATCCTTTTAAAAAAACTTCATTCCCAAAGGAGCCCTAAGTTATGAACTTTGGAAAAGCTAAGAAAAGTTGTTTAGTTGATAGTTGGTATACACAATATGCAAGTGTGTACCAACTCTAGTTTTCCTTCTCTCCATTCGATTGCTTTTATTGTTTGTTATTTCATTGCAAACTAAACATGCAACGTGGAATTTATGTTAATTAGCTGGAGGACAACCTATCTCAACCCAACAATTATATTATTAGACTTACTGATTGAATCTAGTTAGCTTTTAAATGACACCGTTAACTTTTATCTTAATATTTAACCGTTCGTCTTATTCAAAAAAATCGAAATATCATTTATTTTATTATTAAAGATACTTCAAATATAATTTATATTTTTGCATATCTGCATAAGTTTTTTGAATAAGATCGTTCGAAAAAGTCAACGACCTCGTATAAAAGTTGTAAACTCTATTGTGTACAAGACAATAGAAAATTGGCGAGGACAACTTATCTCAACCCAACAATTATATTATTAGACTTACTGATTGAATATAGTTAGCTTTTAAATGGCAGTGTTAACTTTTATCTTAATATTTGACCGTTTTTCTTATTCCAAAAAAATCGAAATATCATTTATTTTATTATTAAAGATACTTCAAATATAATTTATATTTTTGCATATTTGCATAAGTTTTTTGAATAAGATCGTTCGAAAAAGTCAACGACCTCGTATAAAAGTTGTAAACTCTATTGTGTACAAGACAATAGAAAATTGGCGAGGACAACTTATCTCAACCCAACAATTATATTATTAGACTTAGTGATTGAATCTAGTTAGTTAAGAATCATACAAGTTGTATAAACTCTGTTCGGTACAAGATAATGCTATCTCTCTTAGCTTTTAAATCACATTGTTGACTTTTATCTTAATATTTGATCATTCGTCTTATTTAAAAAAATTGAAATAGTATTTATTTTATTATAATTTGTTTTATTATTGAAGATACTTCAAACATAATTTATATTTTTGCATATTTACATAAGTTTTTTTGAATAAAACGTTCGAAAAAGTCAACGACGCCGTCTAAAAGTTGTAAACTCTATTGTGTACAAGACAATAGAAAATTGCCGAGGACAACTAATCTCAACCCAACAATTATATTATTAGACTCAGTGATCAGATCTAGTTAGTTAAGAATCATACAAGTTGTAAACTATGTGCTGTAAAGACAATAGAAAATTGCCTGAGGACAACTAATCCCAATATAAAAAACTAAGCAACCCGATTTAGACTAGAATAATAGAATCTAATTATTAGTTTAACATTCATTCCAACTCAGGGATGCATTCAGTTTGTCTATAAAAGGTGGAAATCTCCTGTGAGAAGCTCTCATACTCCACACTTTGCATTGTTTCTGTTGTATGTTGCTGTTGTCTAGAGGAAGATAGCAACATATATAGAGATTGAGTTTTTTTTAGCAAATTAAGCATTTTGGCAGCCATGAAGATGAAGATGGAGAGTGATTTCCACATGGTAAAGGGGGATGGGGAGACCAGCTATGCCAAGAATTCTAGGGTGCAAGTGTGTACCAACTACCAACTCTAGCTTGTTCTCTCCATTTAATTTGCATGCTTTTATTGATTGCTATTTCATTGCGAACTAAGCATTATATGTTAGGTGGAAATGATGTTAATTAGTTTATTTCATCTTGCACACTGTAGATTTCCTCGGTATTATTAACCATTCTAACATCTTGCACACTGTAGAACTCTTCGGGCATAAGGGCAGCGCTAGAGCCCCTGATCGTGAGCCATTTCGGGGATTCTATAGTCGATGAGCTCTTCGCGGCACTTGCACGCAATGTCACTAGGCACATTGAGAGCGTGGTCGAGAAGCCCACCATTACAATCATTTCGTTGTATTTACAGAAAGGCATTCATCATTAGTAATGAGTTCATAACTATCATCGATTAATAAGGACTAATAGTTCATAACTAGCTGTGTCAATTGAGAAACTGACACTACTAATAAACTATGATTGCAATCATTTCAGATTTTTTCACTTCGAACCATGATTGCAATCGCTTGCCTGTGCATCGGTAGACTTATGTGACCAACAACTATATGTTTATTAACTATGATTGACTTTTTTGGATATACTAGCAGGTGTCTGTGTCTGCTTAAAATGGAACTCCAAATTAATTAACATGTCTTCTAACGCTTGTATGAATATAATAAGATATTACAAAATAGTATACCTACAACTCGATACTAATTATGTTCATTTATTTTCATAAATCATAATTGCAACTCATCCTTAAAAGTCCAAAATTTTATGATTCCAACCAAGTCTAAAAGGCGCTAGGCGCTAGTCGGGCGTTGCCTGGCCGCCTAGCGCCTAGGGGCGCCTAGGCGGCGCCTAGGCGGCGCCTAGGGGCGCCTGGGGCACCTGGGTTAGAATACTCTCAATATAAAGACAACACTACATTTTCTACTAAACTGCAAAGTGCATGTGCAAATCGGGATGAGAAGAGTGGTAATGGACTGCTGGAGAGTGGAGAGTGGAGACCAGAGCGGAGGGTGAGCGGCCATGGCGCACGAGGCCGAACCGCGTCGGAGAATGGAGACCAGAGCGCGGCCGGAGTGGGGCGCGCGTGAGGCCAAACTGTGTCGCACGAGGCTAGAACATTGGACCGTGGCGAACGGCAACGAACAGAGCCCAAGAGTAGCTAAAAAACCCTAAACACAGCCGGAGTTTTTTGCTTTTTATCCCCCCAAAACCGGTTTATTACTATAGTCACCATTGCCATCCAGGGCGCCTAGGCGCCGCCCAGGGCGCCTAGGCCGCGGTTGACCCGCCTAGGCGCCTTGACCGCCTAGCCGGCCGCCCAGGTGCTCCACGCGGCGCTGGGGTGGCGCCTAGCGCCTAATCCCGCCTAGGCGGGCGCCTAGAGCCGCCTTTTAGAACACTGATTACTAATAATAATATAAAGAGAAAATTTCATATATGCTACTGAAAGTTTCAGTAGGTTCTCATATGTCACTAAAAATTTGTTGTTCTAATATATATCACTAAATTTGTTGTTCTTGTATATGACATTGTCCATAACACAGTCAACAATAGAAAAACAGGAGAATTTAAATTTAAGAATTGAAGCAAACACAGAGCAAAACTCACAACAAAATATATAAGGGCTCCTCTATTATTGGGTTTCCGGGGAAATTTTGTATATTCCACTCTAAAACAAAATATTGTTACGATGAAATCTACCCCTTTCCGCTCCTTCCTCCAGATGCTGTCAAATTAATATCCGCCATCATCATGGCCAACCTCGTCACAACTCACAAGCCCCCTCCCCCGATCGCAGGCAGCTCATCAGAGACGCGCCCCCCGCCCGCGCCGGCCCTCACCAAGCCTTGCCCAGGCAGGCGGCAGGCCCCAACCTCGCCAAATTGTCGCCACGGCGCCGCCGCCGCCATCGTCGCAAAGCCGTAACCTCGAAGGAACCGAAATCTAAACGAATTGAGGGAAGAGAAGCACTCACCTGCATGGTGAAGTTGACGTGGTCCTGAACGCCGGCGAGGTGCTTCTGTGCGGCGGCGTTCACCTCTCCGTGACGACCGATCCTCCACCGAGCCTACATGGTCCATCTCTTCCTCGCTTGGATCCTGACTTTTTTTATGATTCGGCTTGGATCCTGACTTGGGGGACGGCAGTGGCGAGGCGTGCCGCGTGCGTTTTCCTTCTCCGTGTGGACTGTGGACTGGGGAGGGGAGGGGAGGGGAGGGGAGGGGAGGCCTCGAGCTCGAGAAGATGGAAGAAGGGTTTAAGGCCGACGACATGGGCTAGGGTTTTGTGGCTGAGGCCAGTGAGCCGTAAATTTGTAAAAGGCCTAATTACGTCCTTGATTATTAAAAATAGCCTCAAATCGCCCGTGATTTTTAAAATCCTCCCCTATTTGATTGTTTTTGTTACGGTAACACTCTAAAGAAGTTTTAAATTTTACATGTACACCCTGGATCTGTGACCTCCTGCGAAATTCTCGTGTCGTATCTCTATCATATGATCTTTAAATAAAATCGAGTTTACGTGATCTTCTTAAAAAAACGCTCCGATCCGTTGAGTATCTTAAAATTCACCGTATATGGCTTTAGAACGTCAAATATTTACTACTTTTTTTAATCATGTCGTTAGAAAATGATAGTCTATTACCAATTACCACTGTTGCTTTGCCGTATGCCCTAGGTATATCGTGACATCTCAAAAAACAATCAGTGAAGGGTTTATCAAGTGTTGTACTTGACGAAGAACACTCAACGAATCCAATGTCAATGGACATAAATTTATTTAGTGTTTTTTGTCGGACACTTAGCGAACCTTTTGTCGAGTGTACGTCATACATGACAATCGACAATGAAAAGTGCCTAACAGCTCTGGCGGCATGACAACGTGTTTACTGAGTGCCCAAACATATGTCCGCTTTGTCGAGTGCTCGTGTGGCACTTGGAAAACCCTAGGGAAATTTGGTGAAATAATCATGTTTTCAGTTTTTGTAGTGTACTTCTTTAATCGTAACTGTTTGACCCTTTTATAGTTCTTAGAGCATCTCCAGCAGCTCCCCTACTTCATCCCCTATAGCTAAATTTAGGGGATTTAGCCTGAAATTCGTCCTCCAGCAGCTCCCCTATTCCATCCCCTACCCTATCTCATCCCCTACTCCTCTCTCCCCATCCCCCAAATCTGGGGGTTCTCTCTCCTCCCCCTATCCATGCCACATCAGCACCGGGAGAATGAAAGAAAAAAAGAAAGGAAAAAAGAGAAAGAAGAGAAGGAAAAAAGAAAATAAAAAAGAAAAGAGAAAAAAGAAAAAAGAAAAATTAAAATTAAAAATTAAAAGAAAAATTTATTTTCTTTATAATTTTAAGATGTTTTTGAGATCAACTATTTAGACTAATTATAGGATATTTATTTATTTATGAAAAAATAAAAATTCACAACGAAAATATAGTTGTTAAAAATATAACCGTTGTAATTTTTACCGTTGAATGATAATAAAAAATTTATCAATCATCAATAACAATAATGATCATACATAATAGTATATATGTTAGAGATATAGCCGTTGAAAATATAGTCGTTAGAATTTTTATTGTTAGATAATAATAATAAAATAGAGGATTCAAAAATATAGGGAATGAATTTTAGGGAAGCTGCTGGAGATCGAAGTTGTATAGGGGTGGAATCTTTTAGGGTCATCCCCTATATGTGAAGTATAGGGGATGAGTTTTAGGGGAGCTGCTGGAGATGCTCTTATTAATTCAATCTATCTTAAAATATGCTTATATAGTTGTTTCTCAATAAGTATAGTTATTGATAATTCTCTCTTTCTCGTGATGCCGGAACATCCACTTTGCATTTAAAGGAAAAGGTACAAAAACATATTTATTCTGAATCAGACGGGAAATGCACCAGTAGAGATGTTTATCATGTGCCCGAATATCGGTAATTTGACAGCATAAGCAACGAGGAAGCCAGTGAGAAAGCCGCACCAAATCGAACATGAATTTGTGCATGTTTATAGTTTATTTCGTCTTGCACACTGTAGATCTATTTCCCCGCTGGAATTATGAATTTGTCACTTGATCATCACTACATGTTCTGATCTAAAATCGAACATGCCAAGTTGTTTGGTTTAATTGATAAAGCAATGGCAACGTACGTCACGAAGAATTAAGCACTGCACGCACATACAAACATGTATCCCTTTCTCTAAAAACTCGCCGGAAATTAATTAGACAATGGATCTGATGAATTAGATGTCGCTTTCTCTGGCAGGAGGGTTGATAAAAACTCGATCTTTTGGACGGTCTGACGTACGTACATGCATACATATGAACCCTAAACTCGTACTCCATATATCAAAACCGCCATCCAGTTGCCTGAAAATTAAGGTGACTAGCTAGGACCACATAGATGCATCGATCCCATAGTGTATGTGCCCTCAAACAAACAAGTCAACTGTGATCTGACTTTCATATACAAGTTGTGTGAACTCTTCTGTACAAATCAACAGAAAAGTGCTGAGGACAACTAATCTCAAACCAATCAAGGATTAGACGTCGTCCTAAGATTAGATACGTTTAAGATACAGTGTTTTAACACTCGGTAAACAATCACTACTGGAAAACTAAACTTCGCCGAGTGTACAAATCTTTGCCGAGTGCATTCCATCGGGCACTCGGCAAAGACACGTTCGCCGAGTGCCCTATGGAATGCACTCGGCAAAGATTTGTACACTCGGCAAAGGCAGGGTTTGCCGAGTGCCACTCCTTAGGCACTCGGCAAACATCCTGAAAAAACCCCGCCAAATTTTTTTGCTGGCGCCGTGACGGCGCCAGGGGTGAAATTTTGGGTTTGCCGAGTGCCACTAACGGACACTCGGCAAACCCTAGCCTTTGCCGAGTGCCACAAGAAAAACACTCGGCAAAGATGACCCAATATTTCATGTGAAATCACATTTTGAGTCCATATCACATTTTAAAAATGTTTTGAACCTGAATTTTTTTTACAGTCATAATTAAACATCTTTTAATTCTTGGTAAATTTTCATACTTTTATGAGTGGGTTTGGTATTTTTAATAAAATATTTGTATTTCATGGATTTACTTCCAAGTGGGTCAAATTTGAAATGCATGTACATGAAATAATGACTCAAAAATTATGGAAAAATCATATTTGTGTTCATGATTATATTTGTAATCTTTTGCAACTAAATATAACTAAATATTTAAAATCTAATTTACGACACTCGACCAGCAATATGCAGGTTAATGGTTTTTTAATTATAGAAAATGTAATTGATGCCTAACAAATATGACACTTGACATGGTGTCATTATATCATACATATATGATATGGTAAAAAATTCATAATGTTTCGACAAAGTTTTCAAGTATGACCTTTAGAAATTGGACAACCTTCGAGAATGTTTAGGAGTTTAAGGATGAAATGAGTTAGGTTTAGAAGCAAATCGATATTCAAATATTTGTTTGAACTTAAAACTTTTTGTACTACTAAAACTCAATTTATCTTATACCATGTCAAAAATTGGCATTTTTTAGAGGTAGTTTGCTATTTTTGGTTAAAAAAGTTGTTTATAAGATTTTAAGTAAAAGATCCCAAATTTAAACTCTCTGTGCCTTATATTTGATTATTTGAACCTAGAAATTTTCTAGGATGAAATATTAGTGTATATTATATAATTACAAATTATGGGATTTTTTACTGTCTTTATTCTATTTTAGTTTTTTTTTAAAAAAACAGTATAAAAAATCTTTGCCGAGTGCAAATGGGAATGGCACTCGGCAAAGACAAAAAAAATCATTTTTGCCGAGTGCCATAGCTAAATGCACTCGGCAAAGTGTGATGATCCCATTATTTCATGTGAAAACATATTTTCACTCTATATCACATTTAAAACATGTTTTGAACTTTAATTTTTTTTACAGTCATAATTTAACATTTGTTAATCCTAGGAAAATTTTCATACTTTTATGAGTGGGATTGATATTTTTAATAAATTAATCCTATTTGTAGGATTTACTTCCAAGTGGGTCAAATTACAATTGCATGTACATGAAATAATGACTCAAAAATTGTATAAAAATCATATTTATGTTCATGATTCTATTTTTAATCTTTTACAACTAAATATATCTAAATATTGAAAATATAATTTACGACGCTCGAGCGGCAACATGGAGCTTAATGTTTTTTTAATTCTATAAAATTAAATTAATGCCTAAAAAATATGAAAGTTGACATGGTGTCATTGTATCATACATATATACTGTGATAAAAATTTCATAATGTTTCGACAAAGTTTTCATGTACGACGTTTGCAAACTAGAGAATCGAGGAGAAGGTAAATGTGTTTATGGATGGAATGAGCTAGGTTTAGAAGCAAATCGATATTCAAATCTTTGTTTGCCGTTAAAACTTTTTATACTAATAAATCCCATTGTATCTTATATCATGTCCAAATTTGTCATTTTTTAGTACTAGCTTGGTATTTTTAGTTAATTGAACTTCCTTATAGAATTTAATTAAAAGATCACAATTTTGAACTACAAGTGCATTAAATTTGTTTATTTGAACTAAGAAATTTTTTAGGAGTAAAAATAACTGTGTATTACATAATGCCAAATTATGGTATTTTTTACTGTCTTATTTCTATTTTAGGTTTTTTTTAAAAAAAATAAAAAAATCTTTGCCGAGTGCAATTATCCCTGGCACTCGGCAAAGAAAAGGTTTTTTTAAAATAATATTTGCCGAGTGCCTCACTAATTGCACTCAGCAGAGGTTTTTTTTAAAAAAAAACTTGTTTGCCGAGTGCCTCCCAATTTGGGCACTCGGCAAACCTCAATACCTGCCTAAAACAGGCCCGCCCGCAGATCTGGGCGCAGCGCCCAGATCTGCTCCCCCGCGCGCAGCTGCCCCCCGCCGCCGCCGCCTGGAGCCCCGCTCCCCCGCCGCTGGCAGCGCCTGCTCCCCCGCGCTTGCTCCCCCGCGCCTGCTCCCCCGCGCGCGCCCTGTTCCCCCGCCGCCGGCAGCCCGCCCCTGCGCCCCCGCCGCCGGCCGCCCAGCCCCCGTCGCCACTCCCCCACGCCCCGCCGCCGGCCACGCCGGTGCCCCCGCCGCCGGCCGTCCTCCCCTCAGCCCCCGTCGCCGGCCTCCCCCCCACCCCGCCGCCGGCAAGCCGACCCCCCCCGCCGGCCGGCGCCACCTCCTCCCCCGGCGCCTCTACCTCCCCCGGCCTCGTCCTCCCCCCGGCACCCCCGGCACCACCGGCTCCTCCTACTCCGGCCGCCGGCCCCCTCACTCCGGCCGCCGGTCCCGCCGTCTCCTCCACCCCCAACAACCCCTAGCTCCTCCGGTATTTTTGACACCTAAAATTTAGGGTTTTAAATTTTTATTTGAAATTAGTTTAAATTTTGTGGTGATGCTATAGTACGTCAAATGCTAGTTCATTTATTTGTTGAAATTTCATATATATATGTGTGTGTGTGTGTGTGTGCCTATATATATATACATGTTAGTTTATACATGTTAGTTGAAATTAGTGATATATTTAATGTAATGTTTAATCACATATGTAATCACATGTTTAATGCCATGAATATACCATGTTGTTCTAATATACATGTTTTAGAAATTTTAATATAATCGTTGTAATAGTTTTTATGTTTTAATGATTATGTTGATTAAAATCTTTTGTATGTGGATCTTTCTCAGATGGAGGCTCGGCTGTAGGCTCAGATGCAAGCTCAGATGCAAGCCGAGATGCAGACCCAGATGCAACAGTGGTTTGCGCAGATGGGTGGATCTTTCTCAGGTCATATGGGTCTGCCTGTAATTCCTACTCAACCTCAACAATCTCCACGGACTCCACAGAGCGGCAATGTGAGTTTCTAATATTGTTATTGTCGGTTTTGTTATATACAAGTGTTCTAACTATTTTTCTTTTTTTTCAGTTTCATCCATCGGCAGCAGGATCAAACACACAGCCATCTCCACACACTGGTCATATCAGTAATGATAATTTGTGAGGCGTGGTGTGAGTTGCCGTGATGAAATTGTTAATTAACTTAAACTTGTCACCGTTAACGCGAACTTGAACTTGTGTATCAATTTGAACTTGTATTTGTGACGTGAACGTGAATTTGTGATGTGATCGTGAAATTTGTGATGTAAATGTGATTTTTGTGATGTCTATGTGATTTCTGTGAATATCTGTGATTCAATGTGAATTTTGGGGCAAATTTTGTGAATAAATGTGAATTTGTGATGAATTTTGTGATTGAATGTGTTTTTTGGATGAAATATGCAGGAAATAAATGAAAAAAAAAATAAAAAAATTTTGCCGAGTGTTACACTCGGCAAAGCCACCTGCAGTGCACAGAAACGTGCCACGTGGCACGTTTCTGTGCACTCTGGGGAAGCTTTGCCGAGTGCCTACACGTGGCACTCGGCGAAGGGGGTATGCCGAGTGCCACGGGGGCACTCGGCAAAGCCTTCCAGTGCCACGTGCCCCCCTCCCCCGAGCCCCCTTCGCCGAGTGCCCCACGTGGCACTCGGCATACCCCCTTCGTCGAGTGCCACGTGGGGCACTCGGCGAAGCCCCACGTGCCACGTGCCCCCTCCCCCGAGCCCCCTTCGCCGAGTGCCCCCCGTGGCACTCGGCACACCCCCTTCGCCGAGTGCCACGTGGGGCACTCGGCAAACCTCCGTTAACGGCCACCCCGGCCGTCAACCGTGGACTTCGCCGAGTGCTATACGTGGCACTCGGCGAAGTCTATATTGCACTCGGCGAAGACTTCGCCGAGTGCCCGATAAATTGCACTCGGTGAACCCTCACGTCGCCGACGCATCTATCGCCGAGAGGGGTTCACCGAGTGTGGCACTCGGCGAAGCCTTTGCCGAGTGGAAAATAGGCTTCGCCGAGTGCCCTAGGCACTCGGCAAACGTGAACAGTCCCGTTGTGAATATGGTTAATGCGGTTTCATCGGTTGATAAACAATATTTTTTATAAAATAAACGAAGCGATCAGAACATGGTATGAAACATTTGACTCTCACGCATGAAATATTAAGTTTCAACTACCGAAACATAATGATAGATGTTGCATATAGTGCTTTCCTTGTGTTGCACTTAACAACATTGAATATTGCATCGGTTTGAAATATTTTTTAACAATGCCGAGGACAACTAATCTCAACACAAAAAACTAAGCAACCTAATTATTAGTTAAACATCCATTCAGATTCGGGGATCACTACGGGACTGTGCGGGTTTGCCGAGTGCCTAGGGCACTCGGCGAAGCCCAGAATACACTCGGCAAAGGCTTCGCCGAGTGCCATACTCGGCGAACCCCACTCGGCACTAGCCGTGTCGGCGACGTGAGGGTTCGCCGAGTGCTTTTTATCGGGCACTCGGCGAAGTCTTTGCCGAGTGCATTATAGACTTCGCCGAGTGCCACGTATAGCACTCGGCAAACGTAGCCGGTTGACGGCGGGGGTGGCCGTTAACGGGGTTTCGCCGAGTGCCCCACGTGGCACTCGGCGAAGGGGGTGTGCCGAGTGCCACGGGGGGCACTCGACAAAGGGGGCTCGGGGGGGCACGTGGCGCGTGGGGCTTCGCCGAGTGCCCCGCGTGGCACTCGGCGAAGGGGGTGTGCCGAGTGCCACGGGGGGCACTCGGCGAAGGGGGCTCGGGGGAGAGGGGCACATGGCATTGGAAGGCTTTGCCGAGTGCCCCCGTGGCACTCGGCATACCCCCTTCGCCGAGTGCCACGTGTAGGCACTCGACAAAGCTTCCCCAGAGTGCACAGAAACGTGCCACGTGGCACATTTCTGTGCACTGTAGGTGGCTTTGCCAAGTGTAACAATCGGCAAAATTTTTTTAAATTTTTTTTTCATTTATTTCTTGCATATTTCATCCAAAAAACACATTCAATCACAAAATGCATCACAAATTCAAATTTATTCACAAAATTTGCCCCAAAATTCACATTGAATCACAGATATTCACAGAAATCACATACACATCACTCAAATCACATTTACATCACAAAATTCACGATCACATCACAAATTCACGATCACATCACAAATTCACGTTCACGTCACAAATACAAGTTCAAATTGATACAAAAGTTAAGTTCGCGTAAACGGTGACAAGTTCAAGTTCATTAACAATTTCATCACGGCAACTCACACCACAACTCACAAATTATCATTACCGCTATGACCAGTGTGTGGAGATGGCTGCGTATTTGATCCTACTGCCGATGGATGAAACTGAAAAAAAAAATAAAAATAGTTAGAATAATTGTATATAACTAAAACGACAATAACAATATTAGAAACTCACATTGCCGCTCTGTGGAGTCCGCGGAGATTGTTGAGATTGAGGAGGAAGTCCAGGCAGACACATATGACCTGAGAAAGATCCACCCATCTGCGCAAACCACTGCTGCATCTGGGTCTGCATCTTGGCTTGCATCTGAGCTTGCATCTGAGCCTGCAGCCGAGCCTCCATCTGGGTCTGCCACTCGGTCCTTTGTGATCTTTCTTCATTTAGTTGGGCCTACAAAACATTAATTCACACTTAATGTTCTCAAACAAACAAATTGAAGTATTCGATGATTGATGAAAATGAACTAACCTGTAGATCAGCAATCAGACCCATAGATGTGTCTCGGCGAGGGCGTATACCTGGACCGGAGGTCGAGCTCCGAGCTCTCACCTCAGATAGAGTGGGGGTACTACGGGTATCAATGGCACCGTCGCCCATCAAATATCGCCCATGTCTCTTTCCTCCTCCAGCCCTCATGACCACCTCGCCATCAATGTCATGTGCGATTGGGTCATAATCGGCGCCATGCACTTCCCTTGCCATCTCTGAATAGTCTTGGAGGCGTTGATATGCATTCCAATTAGTGTACGACTCAGCGGGGTCATTTGGATTGTAGGTATTGCCTTCAACCGCCCTCCCTTTGTGAGCCAGAGCATATGCCATGACTTGGGAGCATTCCTGACCCGCATTGGCCGTTGACTGAAACAAGAAGATAGTTAGAGTTATATTATGCAATTAAGCGAAAAAAAGAAACATGTAACTACATACTCATCTCGCCCTGAACTGGTCGAGGTTCAGCGAGCCTTGATGGTGTGCTGCCCCCGGCATGAGTAGGCGTCGCTGGCGGCATGCCTCGTGACTGCTCTGCCACTCGGCAGAACATCACCTATCAACAATTTGGCCCCAACACTCAAGATGAGCGGCACACCACTGTGGAGGGACCTATTTGATGCAAGTGAATTTGTTAATGACATAATATTAAGTATTAGAAGATACACGAGAATACACTTACCATCATGTATTCCTCTCGTGTCAGAAAGGTGGTCCGGGCATCCTTTTTGTTCTTCCTCTCTCGACGGTGCTGAGCGCAGAAGTCAATAACAGCTTGAATGCGCGCCTCATAATGCATGTCGGTGACAAGCTTCTTGGCGGCTCTATTAATAACTGCGGCAGCCTGATCCGCATACCCCTCATCACATCTATAAAAATCCTGCATATAGATGTAAAGAGAATGTTATATGTTTTCACATGTTAATAGTATTGACACATATATTAAGAAAATAAACTTACCCAGAGCTCAGCCCTGACTCGATCGTCTAGGTGGGCAAATTGTCTCCCTTCTCGGTCAGGGGCGTCCGGCGCACTTTCATAGTGCCTCCATGAGTACGCCGGCTCCGTCCTCCCATCCAAAGATATCAAACCAGGGAACTTTTCCTTGATAAGAAGCCCGAGGATACCGTTTACATGGCGTGAGCACTCACGACCTCCTCGTTCAACCATAATCCAGTTCCTATCCCGATATCATTAAAAAGTATTAGTATATATTAAAAATTAAACTAACGAAAATAATATATTATAGACTTTCTACAACAACTTACCTATTTCCATCTGGTCGAATGAGCGGACGATCAGCTACTGCCACTGGTCGCCTCGGGAGTGACGAAGGACCACGCAACCACACTGCAGTCGCTTCTGTAGTCTGCTCCTCTCCCTCTGCCCCAACCTCCCCACCCTCTGCCCCCACCTCCTCCTCCTCCTCCTCCACCCTAGCCTGCTCCTCCTCCTCCTCATCCGGTACGTAATCATCGTCGCGACGGGATGCCGGTATATGGCTAGTTTCACTCGAGGGCGCGGGTGCCTTTCCTCTCACTGCTGACTTCTTCGTTCTCCTACCTCGAGGTCTAGATGAGGACCCGACCTCATCTTGAGAGGGAGTGGATCTACCGCCTTTTCCTACTACTGCACTTATTAATTTCTTTAAACCCCCCACCATATTTCAATCACCTGCTACGAAAAAGAGTAAATCACTTTAGATAAACCGTGAAATGTGTTCTAAACGCATTTATTCTAAAATTAAACATAATTCTCATACAGCTGCTAGAAATAGTCATCGCCGTCCGGATTTGCTGGATCATATGTATCATCATCACTATCACGTGATATGATGTAATCGTCCAGCTGTTCAGGAGGTGGAATGTTGTCATCACGTTGAGTGCTTGAGTGCAATCTCTCTAGCAGTTCTAAGTCTCTTCCATTATGAATCTCGTCTCCTTCGTCGGCATCGGCACCACTTTCGTTATCTACTTCCATCGTCTCCGTCAAGTCAATAACAAACATGCCTGGTAGCCCATCTTCTTGAAAGAACTCTCCATCGTATGTGTTCGGGTCTATGTTATAGTCTTCGTTGTTGGGAACAGGCAGTTTACCGTGTGGCGACACCTTATACACAACATCCCAACCTTTAAGACGTGCGACAGTTTTGCACGGGTAAGACAGATAGTAAACTTGTGTTGCCTGTTGAGCCACAATATAAACATCTTCACTCGGCAAGGTGGTATCTTGACGAATTTCTATTAAGCCAAGTTCGGGAGTCTGTCTCACTACTTTGGGATTGAACCAGTGGCATTTAAATATAACGGGGTTAAGAGTTTTGCTCCCATCAAAACTCAATTCATATATTTCTTCGAGTCGTCCATAGTAGTCAACCCCGTCTGTGCCCGGAGTAAAAACTCCGGAATTTGTGGTTCTTCGGTTAGGTCGGCTCTGTTCATGGCTTGTTGTGTGGAAACGATAGCCGTTTACGTCGTAAGCTTTGAATGTCTTAACCTTGTAGGCACAACCATTCGCAACTTGCCTCAACTCGGAACTCATTGTCGTGTCGGTTCTTCCCTATAGGTTTAAACGCGGTGAACATGTATATTAGTCGCATATAAGATATAATTGAAAGGTATAACTAACTAAAAGTTAATTTGAGAAATACCTTAGTTTTGAACCAAGAAATGAAATCGGGATTGCCATTTCCCACACCATACTTAAGAAGGGCAGTGGATTCCTCAATGTTAGCCTCCCTCGAACCACGCCAAAATCGTCGATG
Organism: Zizania palustris; assembly: GCA_019279435.1. Taxonomy (NCBI): domain Eukaryota; kingdom Viridiplantae; phylum Streptophyta; class Magnoliopsida; order Poales; family Poaceae; genus Zizania; species Zizania palustris. The sequence continues at coordinate 27,141,409 of JAAALK010000081.1, read as the reverse complement.
AAATTCCTCAATGTACGGTTCCACTTCGGAAAGGTTTGTCAGGACATACAACATAATCAAACGCCACTCTTCATGCTGTAAGGTCTTGTTAGCAGCACCACTTGCACTTCCTAGTTGGCCTCTGAAGATGCTGAGATTTGATTCTTCTTCTGGAAGATTGTAACGGGCAGGTGGATTATGCACGCTTGGAAGATTGTCCGCATAATATCTAGTTGTGAAGTTTGACACCTCCTCCAAAACATATGCCTCAGCTATGGATGCTTCAATTTTGCATTTGTTCTTACATTTATTCCGAAGAATCTTTTGGAATCTCTCAATTGAATAGCACCAACGGCTTTGAACCGGACCTCCCATCCGGGCCTCATACGGAAGGTGCAATATCATATGTTGCATCGGATTGAAAAAACCGGGCGGAAAGATCTTTTCTAGCTTACATAATAACACGAGCGCTAGTGTCTCCATGTCTGCTACCACGGTGTGAGACAACTGTTTAGCACAAAGTTGACGGAAAAAATTGCTCAATTCAGCTAGAACTCGCCAGACATCCTCGGGGACATAGCCACGAATCATGACCGGGAGCAACCGCTCAATCCATATGTGATAGTCATGACTTTTGAGTCCGTTTATTCGCAGAGTAGCTAGATTAACTCCCCTCTTCAGATTAGCTGCATAGCCATCAGGAAACATTAATGTTTGAAACCACTCAAGTACTTCCCTCCTTTGTCCCCTTGTTAGAACAAAATCAGACTTTGGCTTCGTCCAGGATTTCCCGCTTCTAGGAGGTATCATGTCGAGCTTAGGTCTGTTGCATATAGCCGCTTGATCCAGTCGGGCCTTGACATTGTCTTTCGTCTTCTCAGGAATATCCATGATTGTGCCGAAAATGGCCTCGACAACATTTTTCTCAGTGTGCATCACATCAATGTTGTGCGGAAGGAGAAGATCATCAAAATAAGGAAGATTCCATAAACATGGCTTGTGAGTCCATGCATGATGCTCACCATATCCAATAAAACCAGCTCCTTGTGTATTAATTTGCAAAGACTCTAATTGAGCACGAACATCGGCTCCGGTCATTTTAATTGGTGCTGAGCCTTTAACAGACACATCTTTTGTAAAATTCCTCTTATCCTTCCTGAATGGATGGTTCCGAGGAAGGAATTGTCGGTGCTTGTCAAATGAGGAATATTTTCCACCCTTAGCTAGCCAAACGAACTTTAGAGTCGACCGACAAATCGGGCATGCGAACTTCCCATGCACGCACCAGCCGCAAAATATCGAATATGCTGGTAGGTCCTGTAGAGAGTACATATATCAGACATGCATTCTGAAGTTTGTCTTTGTACATCGATCATATGTCAACACACCGTCTTCCCACGCATGGACCAAATCATCCATCAAAGGCTCCATATACACACTCATATTTTTCCCCGGGTATTCAGGCCCTGGAATTATCAAGGACAAGAAAATATTCTGTCGTTGAAAGATGACGCCGGGAGGAAGGTTGAGGGGAATAACAAACATTGGCCAACAACTGTATGCGGCAGCCGTCATACCATATGGATTGAACCCATCTGTTGCTATAGCAATTCGTACATTACGTGGCTCTAAAGCTTTCTCGGGATGGAGCTGATCAAATTTTTTCCACGCTTCTCCATCTGATGGATGACCTAGCTTGTCTGGGTTGTAACGAATCCCATTTTTATGCCATGTCATCTGTTTAGCAGATTCCTCGGTCATGTACAGCCGTTGGATCCTCGGTACAAAGGGAAGGTACCGAAGGATCTTCACGGGAATTGAGAGTTGTTTCTTCACACCATCATCGGAGTCTACCTCCAGATACCTAGAGGATTTGCATTTCACGCAGCAGGTTGCGTCTGCGTATTGTTTTCTGAATAAAATGCATCCGTTGGGACAAGCATGTATTTGCTCATAAGACATCTTAAGTGCACGGAGGACTTTCTTAGACTCGTACATGCTCTTCGGAAGATTGTGACCTTCTGGAAGAAGGCTACCAACAACCGTCAGCATAACATCGAAGCATTCTCGACTCAAGCTAAACTGCGACTTGATGGCCAATAGCCGTGCGATGGCATCCAGTTGAGAAACCTTAGTGTGACCGTGAAGAGGTTGCTTTGACGCGGACAACATGTCATAAAACGCTTTTGCCATTGGCTCCGGCACTTCCTCTTCACGTGCTTCGTCAAAATGCGCATCTTCAAAGTCATCTAGCATAAATCCAACCCCTCCCTCATCATCGTCCATGCGATGTCGCAACACCTCCTCTCTAGGACGTTGTGACTCACCATGATACGTCCAACGGGTATAATTTGGCATAAACCCATATTTGCATAGGTGTTTACCCATAGCATCCTTTGTTTGTCGACGCTTATTCTCGCACCGACTACATGGACACCAGGTCTTGTCACGTACATTATGTCTATCAAACGTTGTCTCTAAGAATACTTCAGTGTTCTTGATCCAATACATGGTCACCTCGGCCTGACTAGGGCGACCCGTGTACATCCACTCCCGATGATCCATCTTGTACTAAACTAGGAAACAACACCCGTGTTTAGGGGTTAGTGAGAAACGAGATGAATATAACAGTCTAATAGGTAAGATAGGTCCTAATCCCACCAGACAATGCGTAGATTGAGCTCGTATTCACGCTCCATTCCGATCCAACCCAAAATTTCGGCAGCACCTCCCCGCTGCTCTCCAAACGCACGTCTGGGCAACATGCCAAGAGGATGTGAGTTTGGAGAACAACGGGGAGGTGCTGTCGAAACCCTGGGTCGAATCAGAACGGAGCATGAAAACGAGCTCAATCTACGCATCCTCCGGCTGTCCAAACGTGGACAGTTCGAAACAGTTACGGCCACAGATATGCAAAGACATGCATATTCCAAACCGTAACTCTTCCGAACGGGAGACGCCTAGGTTACGCGATAATAACAAAAAAATAAATTTTTGACAACATCACGATGCATAAATTGAACGGCACGATGGCTGTCACCCACATACACATCACGACTCGATGGCCGAGATCCACATACACATATATAATGGCACGATGGCCGACATCGACATACACAAGATATTAATGAACATAACCATTAAAACATAAAAAGTATTACAACGATTATTTTAAAATTTCTAAATCATGTATATTAGAATAACATGGTATTAACATGAAATTTAACATGGCATTATTAATAATTAAATATGTGATTAAAAAGTACATTAAACTTGGCATTAAATTGTCTCATCTAATAATATATATATATATTAGTTTGCTACAATAGCTAGTTCCTAGCTCATTAAAAACTACATTAAACTTGGCATTAAATATTGAAATACCATACGTACATGTATATGTTGCAAACTCAACATATACATACATTTGGTTTTTTTGACTTACACATGCATAAATATATGTTAACTTATTGTGTATATATTGCATATATATTTAAAAAAGTGAAAAAATATCACCGAAGAGGCCGGCGGTCGGAGGAGGAGGTGCCGGGGGCACCGAGGGCAGGGGAGGAGGGCGGGCAGGGGGCGCCGGTGCGGCCGGCGGGGACGGGCGTGGGACGGCGGGAACGGCGGGGCTGGCGAAGACGGCCAGCGGCGCCGGTTGCCGAGGGCCAGCGAGGGTGGCCGGGGTCGGGCTGGGGGCCGCAGGGGCGGCCGGCGGCGGGGTGGCGGCGGCGGGATGCAGGGAGCGGCGGGCGGCGGGGGAGCAGGCGGCGGGGAGCGGGGGGAGCAGGCGGCGGGTGGCCGGCGGCGGGGGTGGCGGCGGCGGGATGCAGGGAGCGGCGGGCGGCGGGCGGCCGGCGGCGGGCGAGCAGGCGGCGGGGAGCGGGGGGAGCAGGCGGCGGTGTGCTGCGAGGGGGGAGGCAGATCTGGGCGCACTTAATGCGCCCAGATCTGCGGCTCTTTTTTTGTACTCCTACCAGGTTCGCCGAGTGCCAAATTGGGAGGCACTCGGCGAACAATTTTTTTTTAAAATAACGTTTACCGAGTGCCACCACTAAACCACTCGACAAACATTGTTTTTTTAAATGAACCATTTTTTTGCCGAGTGCTAGGGATAATTGCACTCGGCAAAGTTTTTTTAATTTTTTTTAAAAAAAAATAAAAAATAGAAAAAAGACAGTAAAAAATCTCATAATTTGACATTATATAATATACACTTATGTTTACTCCTACAAATTTTTTTAGATCAAATAAACAAATTTAATGCACTTGTAGTTCAAATTTGGGATCTTTTAATTAAATTATGTAAAGAAGTTCAATTAACTAAAAATAGCAAGCTAGTACTAAAAAACCCCAAATTTAGACATGGTATAAGATACATTGGGTTTTAGTAGTACAAAAAGTTTTAATTCCAAACAAAGATTTGAATATGGATTTGCTTCTAAGCCTAGCTCATTCCATCCCTAAACACATTTACCTTCTCGTGGATTCTCCAATTTCCAAACGTCGTACATGAAAACTTTGTCGAAACATTTTGAAATTTTTACCACAGTATATATGTATGCTATAATGACATCATGTCAAGTATCATATCTTTTAGGCATCAATTAAAATTTCTATAATTAAAAACCATTAAGCTCCATGTTGCTCGCCTTGTGTCGTAAATTAGATTTTTTTTTAGAAATAGTTATATGTACCGCTAAAAGATTAAAAATAGACTCATTAACATAAATATATTTTTTATACAATTTATTATTCATTATTTCATGTACATGCAGTTCAATTTTGACCTACTTCGAATTAAAACCTAGAAACATGATTAATTATTTAAATATAGCAAATTCACTCCAAAAAATATGAAACTTTACCATTAATTAAAAAAATGTTGAATTGAAGATGTAAAAAAAAAGAAAAATAAAAAATGTATAAAATGACATATGTGTGCATACATTATGAGTTCACATGAAATAATGGGTTACTACAGTACTTTGCCGAGTGCTTTTTAACTAGAACTCGGCAAAGAATATTTATTTGGTCTTTGCCGAGTGCCACAAATAATTGCACTCGGCAAAGTTTTTTAAAAATTATTTTCAAAAAAAAAACTAAAATAGAATAAAGACTTTAAAAATCCCAAAATTTGGTATTATATAATATACACTAATATTGCATCCTAGAAAATTTCTAAGTTCAAATAAACAAATATAAGGCACTTTTAGTTTAGATTTGGGATCTTTTACTTAAAATCCTATAAACAACTTTTTTAACCAAAATAGCAAACTAACTCAAAAAAGGCCAATTTTTGACATGGTATGAGATAAATTGAGTTTTAGTAGTACAAAAAGTTTTAAGTTCAAAAAAATATTTGAATACCGATTTGCTTCTAAACCTAACTCATTTTATCCCTAATCTCCTAAACCTTCTCGAAGGTTGTCCAATTTCTAAAGGTCATACTTGAAAACTTTGTCGAAACATTATGAATTTTTACCATATTATATATGTATGATATAATGACACCCTGTCAAGTGTCATATTTTTTAGGCATCAATTACATTTTCTATAATTAAAAAACCATTAACCTGCATATTGCAAGTCGAGTGTCGTAAATTAGATTTTAAATATTTAGTTATATTTAGTTGTAAAAGAGTACAAATGTAATCATGAATAGAAATATGTTTTTTTCCATAATTTTGAGTCATTATTTCATGTACATTTAGTTGAAATTTGACCCACTTGGAAGTAAATCCTAGAAATACAAATATTTTATTAAAAATACCAAACCCACTTATAAAAGTATGAAAATTTACCAAGGATTAAAAGATGTTGAATTATGACTGTAAAAAAAATTCAGGTTCAAAACATTTTTAAAATGTGATATGGACTCAAAATGTGTTTTCACATGAAATAATGGGTCTTTGCCGAGTGTTTTTCTGGTGGCACTCGGCAAACCCAAAATTTCACCCCTGGCGCCGTCACGGCGTCAGCAAAAAAACTTGGCGGGGTTTTTTCAGGATGTTTGCCGAGTGCCTAAGGAGTGGCACTCGGCAAACACTGCTTTCGCCGAGTGTCACCGACTTTGCCGAGTGCATTCCATAGGGCACTCGGCGAACGTGTCTTTGCCGAGTGCCCGATGGAATGCACTCGGCAAAGTCGGTGACACTCGGCGAATTTTAGTTTTCCGGTAGTGGATGCATTCAGCCCGCTTGTCTATAAAAAGTGGAAAGCTCTTGTGAGAAGCTCATACTCCGCACATTGCATTGTTTCTGTTGTTCCTGTTGTCTATCTAGAGGCCAATTATCCATTTCGATCGCAGCCATGAAGATCGAGAGTGATTTCCACATGGTAAAGGGGGATGGAGAGACCAGCTATGCCAAGAATTCTAGGGTTCAAGTGTGTACCAACACTAGCTTAGCATTTCTCTCCATTATTTGCTTGCTTTTATTGACTGTTATTTTGTTGCAAACTAAGCATTACATGCTATGTGGAAATGATGTTAATTACTTTATTTCATCTTGCACAGTACTGTATATATATATATATATATATATATATATATATTCTCGGTATTACATACGTATTAACCACCAAAATCATTTCATCTAATTATTTCTACAATATTTGATGATTGACATCTTAAAAAGTGACTTCAATTATTTGCCACTTTGATCCACGGCCATAAACTTAGATGGTCACATGTATCGTCCATAAAAGTGACAAGTAATCGATTAGTGCAATTTTTATTGGCAAATTCTTAAAAATCCCTTTATTTCTAGCATTTTCATGATTATTGTTGAAATTATAAATTGTACTACATGATGTTAAACCATTCAACATCAAATTATATATGCTTTTTGTACCGTGAATTTGAGGGTAATAAGATAGATACTAAATATGTTTTTTATGCTTTGGTTTAGCACATTACAACTATAGGATTTGCTTGACCTTGATTTTGACATTCCCATGCATGCATATCTATATATCTCTACTAGAGAAGAGCTATTCTTGTAACCAAGCCAATTTTGGAGAAAGCCATAAGGGGAGTATGCACGGATCTTCACCCACAATCCATGGTTATCGCTGACCTCGGCTGCGCTTCTACTCCAAACACACTCCTCTTCGTCTCCGAGGCGATCACCACAGTGTGCGAAAACACCAGCAATGACAGTACTGTTGAGGAGAGCTCCATGGAGGTCCAGTTCTTCCTCAACGACCTCCCCAGCAACGACTTCAACTACATCTTCCTGTCGCTGGAGAAGTCGAAGCAGTCGATAGCCCAAGACTGTGCTCATAGAGGGCTGCAACCTCCTCCACACTACGTCGCCGGCGTGTCAGGCTCCTTCTACGCCAGGCTCAGATCTTCCCATGCAACAGCGTGCATCTCTTCCATTCCTCGTTCAGCCTCATGTGGCTCTCCCAGGTGAAGCTCGCGCGCGCGAGGGGCTCGATCTCCTTGCACGAGCATGAGTAGTAGAATGTGATCGACATTTTATGCTTGATTTTGAGCTCACCGGTGACGATCGATGCATGCTGGACAGGTCCCTGAGCATCTTGACGGCAGCATGAACGAAGGCAACATCCACATAGCGGCGACTACGCCGCCATTGGTGGCACGGCTGTACCGAGATCAGTTCGAGACGGACTTCTCGCGGTTCCTCCGGATGCGGTGCAGAGAGCTTGTGCCTGGTGGCCGCATGGTGCTGACGATTCTTGGAAGGCAGAGAGATGAGGTGGTCACCGCGGGAGGGTTGACCACCGTGTTCGATCTGCTTGCGCAGGGGATGCGCACTCTTGTTGCCCAGGTATACTTACATTACGGTGGTGTATGATTTTGCATCGGAATGGAAGCAAATCAATTCATTCCACTTCTTCCATCCCAAAATATATATAACAATCTTTAGATTTGTACCCATAATACCCTTCTTAAGGTGGATGAGTCTAGGATTGGAAGTGGATAAGGCAAATTCAGGGGCGAACCCATGTTATGGCATCGGGGTCAGCCGACCCCGATGACTTCGTCGTAGCGCATTTTATCTATAATTTTTTACCAACCAAGACCCCAGCAAAAATATATGGTATTATATTTCTTCAACCTAAGTTAGTACCATGAATTTTAGCAGACCTCAGTGACAAATTATCCTGGCTTCGCCCCTGGGCAAATTATATTATGAACAATTCATTTGTTTTGATATAATCGCTAAGATTAAAAACAGTGATCGATCTATTACCTCATAAGAAGTACACTTGATTTTTCTATGCATATATTGTAAATTTCTGGGCTGAATCTTTAATTAGTTACGCGGACTTTTCAATCGTCTATCGTTCACCTTATTTTAGTTTATTTTAATCCTAACTAAAATTAATTGTGTAAATTAATTTAAAGTATTTCTTCTCAGTAATAAGTAAATGTTATAATGTAAGGTAGCCCTCTTTAATCTGTACTACTATACAACAGGGACGTGTCGACAAGGAGAAGATGGACTCCTTCAACTTACCAATTTACAACCCTTCGATTGATGAACTGAAGCTCCTGGTGAAGAAGAGTGAGATGCTCGTCATCAGCGACATCTAGCTCATCGAGATGAGCTGGTGGAACCCCATGGACGATGACTCGAAGACGGCGAAGGACAGCGACGCTGAGGCCGCTGGCCGTAGCATTTCTTGGAGCCTAAGGGCGGTGCTAGAGTCCTTAATCGTGAGCCATTTGGGGGATTCCATAGTCGACGAGCTTTTCGAGGCACTTGCACGTAATATCACTAGACACATTGAGAACGAGGTAGAGAAGATCACCCTTACAGTCATTTCAATGTCCTTACAAGAAGGCATTCATCATTAGTAGCTGGTTTTGAACTAGCACCGGTTAATAAAAACTAATAGCTCGTAACTAGCGGTGTCGGTTGAGAAACTGACACTAATAGTAGACTATTAGTGGTGATTCCTATCACAAACCGATAATAACGATAGAACTATTAGTGTCAATTCATAATAAGAACTGACACAAATAGCCTCCTAAATTAGCACCGATAGTTCTGGAGTATCATTGTCGGTAGTTATTACAAACCAATAATAATAATAATAGAACTATCAGTGCTAATTCATAATAAGAACCGAATAGTCCACACTATATAACATTATGGGTTTCTGAGATAATCCGGCACTAATTAGCCTTTTGGTCTGTATGTTTAATGAGTTTTTCAGTTTATGTAACAATATATGTGTTATATGTATGTGTATCCTTCATTGATCATTTCAGATTTTTTTTCCACTTCGAACCATGACTGTAATAATCGCTTGCTTGTGTGCATATCGGTTGACTTATGTGGCCAACATCTATAATATGTTTATTAACTATGATTGACTTTTTTGGATATACTAGCATCAGGTGCCCGTGTCTGCTTAAAATGTAATTTCAAATTAATTAACATGCCTTCCAACGCTTGTATGAATATATATAATAAGATATTACACAATAGTATATCTATAGCTCGATAATATTTATACACTACCGAAAAACGATTATTCGCCGAGTGCCAAAGTGTTTGCCGAGTGTAATATTTCGGGCACTCGGCATAATACAAACACTCGGCAAACAAATTATTTGCCGAGTGTTTTTTAAAAATACACTCGGCAAAGTCTTGATACTAACGGACGTCACGGCGTCGTGCCCGTGCGGCCAAAAATTTTTTTTTTCTGGTTTGCCGAGTGCTTTTTAAAAAACACTCGACAAAGACACTTGGTTTGCCGAGTGTTTTTCAAAAAGCACTCGGCAAACAATTTTTTTTTAATTTTGTGTGAAACAATGTTTCAAGTCTATAAGTTATTTGCAATTTTGGAGAAAGCCATAAGGGGAGTATGCACGGATCTTCACCCACAATCCATGGTCATCGCCGACCTAGGATGTGCTTCTACTCCAAACACACTCCTCTTCGTCTCCGAGGCGATCACCACAGTGTGCGAAAACACCAGCAATGACAGTACTGTTGAGGCGAGCTCCATGGAGGTCCAATTCTTCCTCAACGACCTCCCCAACAACAACTTCAACTACATCTTCCAGTCGCTGGAGAAGTCGAACCTGTTAGCTACAGATCTCCCGGGAGGAGAGGAGGACTAAGTCCCTCTCCTCCCTGCATGCACAAAGGCCATGTGCATGCGCTTGATCCGAGCGCATTGATCGGGAGCGCCCAACAGAATTCTGTTAGGGCCCCCCTGTTGCGCGACACTATAAATAGGGAGAGGCAGAACCCATGAAGTGGTTGCTGCATTCGTGCTCCTCTGCCCCTACCCAAAACAAAGACCTAAACCGATCTAAGTGATTGTGCCGAAGCAACGGGAAGGCTCCCTGACCTCCACTGCCGTTCGCCGGATTTCGAAGCCACAGCACCGGCCATGGCGTCCTCTCCGTCAATCAACCTAAAAGGTAACCCTAAGCCCCTACTGGTCTAGCCCTAGCGATCCTAAGCCCCTTAGTAATTCTATCAATGGTATCAGAGCGTTGCTAGTGCTCTAGGCTAGTTAGGGTTAGGGTGGCGTCGGGCTCCCTTTAGCCGACGCCACCACCGCACTAAGAACCCCCCTAAACCCCCTGTAAGCCCTCTTTGTTTAGCCCACAGTACGAACCCTAAAATCAGTAAGTAAAACCCCCTCGGATGGGGAAATGAATTCCCAAATCCAAACACTAAGTACCCCTAAGAATCCCCGCACTAAGCATGATGGGGGACTGGTCCCGATCTTCCGCTAGGTAAAGGATAACTTGGGTTGGTGGAGAATCTCGACGTTGGCGATCCAAGGCTCCGGTCCGGCGGATCCAAACCTTGCAATCGTTACACTACTGTCTCCGTTGGTTATCAACCACGCAGAACGCGATTGACCCCGCCACGAAGGCTAATTCCTGCAAGCGAACCCAAGAACACAAGCAAGAACAGGAAGGATACAAGTCAAATGCCAAATCACAGACAAACGATGATAAGGTGAGGTTTCACAAACGCCAATGCAGCAGCCAATTGGTCCGGTGCAAGAGGCGGGATCTAAACACAACAGTGTAGATGCAAACAAAGCAAAACTGTAACACCCCAGAAATTAAAAAGGATTAAAATAAAAGAAAAATATTATTTAAATCATTTCTGGATTTATTTATTAAAGGAAAATCACAAAAGAACCCAAATAAAGCCAAACAGGGAGAAATACTCAAAATCTGGACTTGAAAATTTTATGAGATGAACTAGAGGCCAAGATATAATTTTAAGAATTTTTACAAATTTTACCAACAGTGATTCAACCCTTAATCAAATAAATGAATTACTGGAATTATTTTAAACCAGAAAACAATTTAAACTCTTATTGGGCCTCAACCTTGAATTAGCCTCCAGCCCGGCCCAACCCAGCTCTGTGTCGCTGACGGGTGGGACCCAGGTGTCGGCGCCGCTCCCCTCCTCTCTCTCCCGCCCGCGCCCGCCTCGGCCCCACATGGCAGCCTCTCGCCTCCGTCTCCCTCTCTCTGGCAGTCGTGGCCCGCCTGTCGGCCCTTCCTTTTTGTTTCGCCCGCTGACAGGTGGGGGCCACCTGTCAGGTGCTTCGTCTCCGATGGAAGAGGATCGCCCCCTTCCTTTCTCCCGGCGATCACCTTCTGTTCCTCGCCGCCGGCCGCCCGCGATCGCCCGGATCACCCACGGATCGCCTTCCCCGCACGCCACCGCCTCCCTTCCATCCCTGAGCCACGCGTTTTCGCACGTTAGGAAGGCTACCCGAAGCTTGGAAGGAGATCGCCGGAGCTCTTGGGATCCCTCGGTTCCCTGCCATCCCGACGCCGGCGACCCCCTATAAAAGCCCCCTCCGGTCACCGCGTTCAGTCCACACCGCCAAAGCCCGAGCTCGAGTGAACCAGCGCGCTCCCTCTTCGTTTTCGGGTTTCCCCTCTGCTCCACCTCCGGCGAGCGATCGCCACCGCCTCCGGCCTCCCCTGCCCTAGCCACTGCCACCGTCGAGCCCGTCGTCAACCGCCCGTCCCCGGCCACCACTCCGTTGGCCTTGGAACCCGCCGGATCGCCGTCGCCGTCGACCACCCGAACGCCCTGCTTCGTCTACCCTCGCCGCCGGCCGCCGTCCGTCGCCCTCCGTCGCCGCCGGAGGTATCATCGTGATCACCATCCTCTCCTCTTTCCATTTTCACCATGAGCTAGGCCCCTAGGCCCTCGCCGCCGCCGCCGTGGCCGCACCCGAGCCCGCCGTCGCCGGAGACGAAGGGGGTACGCGCCCCCTTGCGTCGTGCCGTGCCGGATCGCACCATGGCCGTCCGATCACGATCGGAGGGCTACGATTAAATCCCTTCGGGATTTAATCAGGGCCCTCAGATCTTGTCGAAGGGGTACGGTGCCATCTCGGCCGTTGATCGCGACTTAAGGCCCTGGAGCAATCTGGTGCGTCCACGTCATACCGGTTCGCGAGATCTAATCGTGGCCGTCCATTTTCACTTACGCCTCGCGCCTCGCGCCCGATCGCTGGATCCAGATCCAACGGCCCTGGTTGATCTGGTCCACGCGCATAGTGCCGCGGTCCACTGTGGGCCTGGCTCACCGTGGACCAGAGGCCATTTTCCAGTTTAAACAAAATTCAGAAAATAGTTTAAACTTCAAAAATTCATATCTTGCTCAATTTAACTCCAATTTTCACCATTCAAATTTTGTTAAATTCAGTAAATTATTCTCTACATATTAATACCATAAAAACAGTATGTTACTGTTACCCAAAATATTCTTAATAAATAAATGAATAAAAACCCCTTAGGATTAAAATTAATAATACAGAAAATAAATTAGGAAAAATCCTAAAAAGTTAAACTTTACTGTTTTATGCAAAAACTCAGAACATTAAAACATTACCTCACATAAAAACACCCACAACTATGTATGTTCCTTTACTTGGTGGATTTTATCTGTTTATTGAATGGATTATTTATTTTTCCGTATCAAGAAGACTACGAGTTCGTCGAGGAGCAGGAGTTCTACCCCGAGGTTCCTCCATCCCCCTTTGCTGATCAAGGCAAGTCATCGACCACCTCTGTGGAAACAGTTGATCATATTTGAGCCCATGTTTTAATAAATTATCGCTATAACTCATAGGTTAATATTGCATTAGTCCAATAATCAAGCCTTACACTTATATTTATTAGATCCCCGTCCTTGTGTGCAAACCCAAGCCATGCTTATTGAGCCTTAACTCCCTGTCACTCTACTATAACAATATTAGCTAGTGCCCAATGTACCGGCACAACTGCTATAGGATAAAAAGAATGAGTCATAGATAGATGGATTCTGGTATATGAAATACCCCGTTATTCTTGTCTCTGGACTCTGTTGGAGTTGGCTAGGTTATAAGTATGGTGGGTTCCGGGTGCAAGCTCGGGCACTGGTTTGTCGCACCTGGGGCACTATAAGGACCGGTCTGCGGGATCTATTGCAAAGAACTTCCGTACCAACCACAAGTCTAATGGGTAAGTCCTAACTGGAAGTATGGAATACTCCGGCTCGATGCACCATAGAGGAGGGGGCAAGGGGCTAGCCTGCGGGCGACTTGTACCGACGAGGCTCAAGGAGGGGTATGGTGGGGCTCCGATGCGTCGGGACACCATATGAAACCCATAAGAGGGTGCTATTGGGTCGGGGAGGACTATATGGAAGGTTTTGGCACAAGTTCTCGTGTGATGGGTCATCTCGTTACACTTCGGTGTAGGTGATGAGTGCGTGCCTTGTGGGTACAGTGGTACATCTCTGATCAAAGTAAATTAATCTTTTCGAAAAGCCGAGCCCACGGTCAAGGGCGGGTTGTGTGACTACTCGCAGTTAGTTTACAATTGTTTGAATGGTCGAGTTATTCATGGCACGTAAGGACTGTTGAGCGAGGTGAGGCTGACTGTACCCCTCGAGTTAGAAGATGATGATGCACACACACATGTTTACTTTTTCGTACTAATAAATTGCTCACATTTAAAGCTTTACAATTATGCTGCTTCCGCTAAACTAGCCACTATCTCCCTTGTTATTACCTTGCATTATATTTGCATTCGGTGGCTTGCTGAGTACACCTGTACTCACCCCGTTGACTTACAACATCAGAGCCAGTCTACTACGAGGAGGATGAAGGTCTGGAGTAGCGACCCAGTCAAGGCGAGATTGGAAGGAGGCGTTCATCTAGGACCCTTATTTTATTAGTTTCTCTTCACCTTTATTCACTTTTGTATTAATGCGGTCTACGAACCGTGAAGGATTGCCCGTATTGTACGTGGTCGCATGATGAACGTCTTGTTTTATTGATTTTCTATGGAATTTCAATAAAGTCCTGATTTATTAAATCGGGGCGCGACAAGATGGTATCAGAGCCGACTTGACTGTAGGAAGCCAAACAGACCTGACCCTAGGACTTATACTTACTATATTTTCTTACAAACACTGCTTATCCTCTCATCTTCCAAGGTTTTCACAAAAAACTTTCTCTCTTGTGTAGATGCCGGTTCGTACCATGAGTGGGAACCTTCGTGACGAGGCCGGATTCATTCGCGAGCTACACATGCTCGTCAGCTTCCTCGGATTTGAGCATGAGCCGATGTACCATGGAGTCTTCCCCGACGAGGAAGAAAGCTTCTGCGAGGTCACCGTCATCGTCCAGCCCTCCCCTCAGACAGCTCACACCTACCGCGGAGGAGGACCTACCTTCCTGGTTGCCAGCCAGCGCACCGCCCTCCAGGCACTCACAGAGCTCCGGATGATCTACGACAGCGAGCTCTACGACACGGACTTTCGCTTCGTGCCTCTTCGCACCCCAGGGAGTCCCCATAGTGTCTTCGTCAGCACACTCTCCCAGCGCCATTCTGTGATTGGTCATACCATGCGTTTGTTGGAGGCCATGGATGATCTTCATTACGAGGCACTGCAGGATGCCAATGGACAGCGCGACACAATTAGCTTTTACCGACAATCTTCTGAGGATTTGAACCGCGAGAATGGAGATCTTCGTCGCCGCATCCAGCAGGGACATCGTTTGGCTGCCGAGGCAGAGGAGTTACGGCGCCAAAATGAGATCCTTCGGCAGCGTGTCGCCACCAACCCAAAGCTCCGTTACCAGATCGAGGAATTAAAGAAGGACATTGAGGAGATCGCGCCTCTTTCGCCTCGCAGGAAGAAACCCCTTCGGATCCCTACTGTGAGGCCCAAGAGGATCTCCCGCAGCGCACCACCCGCCGGACCATCCAGCTCCTCGACCCCGACCAGCTCCCACGAGCCTGAGATCGAGCCGTCCCCCGAGCTACCGTAGACGTAGTTTTACGATTGATTGTTTTTGTTTCGTTTTTGGTTGCTTGTATTACCATTCATGTCAAAACATAAGGCATGAATGAAGAAATAAATAAATGTAACCGCAAGAACGGTACCCTTTTGAAATAAAATACAAAGAGTTCACTAAAATAAATGTTGTCTACTTTGAAAAACTCCAGGATGACCAACACTCAAGGTTCTGACGCTCCTCAGAACGGAGGTGATAATGGAAACTTGCCTCAGTGGGGAGCAACTGGGCAAAGGCAAGCCCTAGTCACCAATCACCCCACTCTGGCCGAGATGATGGCCACGCAGAACCAGCTAGTTTCAGCTCTCCTGAACTAGATGCAACAGCAGCAGCAGCAGATGCAGGAGCAGCAGGCTCATTTCTTCTGCCTCCACCAACAACCCGAGCTGCCCCGACCCGCCACACCAGCTCCCGCTCCCACATCCCAGCTCTCGGAGTTCCTCCGAGTCCGCCCACCGACCTTCTCCAGCACCACCAACCCCATGGAGGCTGGGGATTGGTTACGAGCTATCGAGAAGAAGCTCGACCTCCTTACCTGCACCGAGCAGGAGAGGGTGGCCTTCGCCACCCACCAGCTTCATGGTCCCGTCGCAAAGTGGTGGGACAATCATCGCGAGACTCTGCCCGAGGGCCACGCCCGTACTTGGGCAGAGTTTTCGGCCGCTTTCCGTGCCGCCCACATCCCCGACGGTGTTATCGCACAGAAACAACAGGAGTTCAGAGACCTGCAGCAGGGGAGCAGGTCTGTTACAGAATACCTGCACGAGTTCAACCGCTTGGCCAGGTACGCACCTGAGGAGGTTCGTACGGATGCGGCCAGACAGGCCAAGTTCCTCCGGGGACCGAAGGATGAGTTGTCCTTACAACTCATCTCTGGAGATTTCGCCAACTTCCAAAAGTTGGTGAACAAAGACATCATGCAGGAGACCCAACAAAACAAGGTTGACCTGAAGAAAAAGAGGATGATAGCCTTCAGGCAGAACCAGGGCATGGCCCAGAGACCCCGCTTTGCTCCACCTCCACCAGCGCAGCAGTACCACCCCCGCCCGGTATATCGTCCGGCACCACCAGCTGCCAATGCCGGAGCCAGTCAACCTCGCCCCGCTCCCGCCGCACCAACCGCCCCAACTTCCCTGGCCAAGAAGCCGGAAATTCTGAGAGACAGGCATGGCAAGCCTGTAGTCTGCTTCAACTGCCACCAGGAGGGGCACTACTCCCATCAGTGCCCTCATCCCAAGCGTACTCAAGGTATCGCTTCAAACCCCGTCGTCCACGCCAAGGTCAACCACGTCACCGCCGAAGAAGCCCAGGCCGCCCCGGAGATTGTCATGGGTAAGTTTATGGTTCATTCATCACTTGCAGTGGTATTATTTGACACCGGAGCTACACACTCCTTTATATCAACTGCCTTTGTGGAAAGTAATGCCCTGGACATAAGTGAACTACCCAGGCCAGTATTGATAGCTACCCCGGGCAAGCAAACCCTCGCCTGTTCTTTTAGTCCAAGGGTATGGGTAGATATCCAAGGCACGATATTTTGGGCCGATCCCATTCTAATAGAATGTCAAGGTTTGGATCTCATTCTAGGGATGGATTGGCTAAATAAACATCAAGGAGTGATAGAATGTGCCCAGAGAAAAGTGACTGTGACCAATGAAGAAGGGACTATCGTCACATTCCAGATGACAAGCATGAAGGCCGGAAGGACAAGACTACATCAGATTACCTTGGAGGAGATACCAGTAGTCAGTGAATACCCGGACGTGTTCCCAGAAGATCTACCAGGGATGCCACCCAAGAGGGACATCGAGTTCATGATTGACTTGGTGCCCAGAACCACCCCTATTTATAAGCGACCCTACCGGATGGCCGCCAATGAGTTAGCTGAGATGAAGCAGCAGCTGGAGGATCTCGAAAAGAAAGGCTACATCAGACCTAGCACATCGCCATGGGGTGCTCCCGTCATCTTCGTCGAGAAGAAAGAAGACAAGGCAAAGAGTATGTGTGTGGATTATCGCGCTTTGAATGAAGTAACCATCAAGAATAAGTACCCGTTGCCTCGGATCGACGATCTCTTCGACCAGCTAAAAGGAGCTACAGTATTCTCGAAGATCGACTTGCGTTTTGGTTATCATCAGTTAAGGATCCAAGAAGAAGATATACCCAAGACTGCCTTCACCACCCGTTATGGATTATATGAGTGCACGGTTATGTCCTTTGGATTGACCAACACCCCTGCATTCTTCATGAATATGATGAATAAGGTGTTCATGGAGTATTTGGACAAGTTCATCGTAGTCTTCATAGACGACATCCTCATTTATTCCAAGGACCAAAAAGAGCACGAGACTCACCTCCGGTTAACCTTAGGAAAGCTAAGGGAACACCAATTATATGCCAAGTACAGCAAATGCAAGTTTTGGATGGCAGAAGTAAAGTTCCTTGGACACATCATCTCTGCGCAAGGAATCGCAGTAGACCCTGCCACCATAGAAGTAGTTACGGATTGGCTGCCACCCACGAACGTATCTGAGATACGAAGTTTTCTGGGTTTGGCTGGATATTATCGGAGATTCATTGAGAATTTTTCTAAGATAGCCAAGCCAATGACTAAGTTGTTGCAGAAGGGAGAGAAGTTTGAATGGACTCCTGAATGCGAGGAAAGTTTCCGCACCCTCAAGACCCGTCTGGTGTCAGCACCCATACTGACCCTACCCGATATCCGTAAAGACTTCCATGTCTACTGTGACGCATCTCTCCAAGGATTGGGATGTGTTCTTATGCAAGACGGGAAAGTTATCTCTTATGCCTCCCGTCAGTTGAGACCTCATGAGTTGAATTACCCGACCTATGATTTGGAGTAAGCCGCTGTAGTGCACGCCCTTAAGATTTGGAGGCACTATTTGGTTGGAAATCGCTGTGAGATCTTTACAGATCACAAGAGCTTGAAGTACATCTTCACGCAGCCCGACCTCAATCTAAGGCAAAGACGATGGTTGGAACTAATCAAGGACTATGACTTAGGTATTCACTACCACCCCGGAAAAGCAAATGTGGTAGCTGATGCAATAAGTCGCAAGGGATTTTGCACAGCTGTGATGATCCAGGATCATGCACCCTTGTTATGTAGAGAGATGGAAAAGTTGAATCTTGGATTGACCACAAGAGCATATCTAGCCACCTTGGAGACTCAACCTGTCCTGTTCAAACAAATCCGCGAAGCTCAATTGGAAGACCCAGATATAGCTGCCATTAGGAAGAACATGAGACAAGGAAAAGCCCCAGGATTTTCCGAGGATGAGAACGACACCATATGGTTTGGAACCCGAATATGTGTACCAGATAAGCCAGAGATAAAGACCCTTATCCTGAGAGAAGCCCATGAGACGTTGTACTCCATTCATCCCGGCAGTACCAAAATGTATCAGGACCTGAAGGAACGTTATTGGTGGGTCAGCATGAAAAGAGAGATTGCACAGTTCGTCGCTGAGTGTGACACCTGCAGAAGAGTAAAAGCTGAACATCAGAGACTTGCAGGATTGTTACAGCCACTTAAAGTGCCTGAATGGAAGTGGGAAGAGATCGGTATGGATTTCATCACCGGACTACCAAAGACCCAACTTGGGTATGATTCTATTTGGGTGATCATCGATCGGCTTACGAAAGTAGCCCATTTCATAGCTGTCAAGACAACCTTCAGTGGTCCTAAGCTTGCAGAGCTATATATGGCCCGGATCGTATGTCTTCATGGAGTACCCAAGAAGATAGTATCCGACAGAGGAAGTCAGTTTACCTCTCGTTTCTGGAAGAACCTTCAAGAGGAGATGGGCACGAGATTGAATTTTAGTACCGCCTACCACCCTCAGACAGATGGACAAACAGAAAGAGTAAATCAGATATTGGAAGATATGCTTAGAGCATGTGTTTTGGATTTTGGAGCCACTTGGGACAAGAGCTTGCCGTACGCTGAGTTTTCGTACAACAACAGCTATCAAGCCACCCTTCAGATGTCTCCTTTTGAAGCACTATATGGACGTAAGTGCAGAACGCCTCTACTTTGGGACCAAACTGGTGAATCCCAAGTATTCAGAACAGACATTCTTCGTGAAGCTGAAGAGAAGGTACGGATCATCAGAGACCGACTCAAGACAGCCCAATCACGACAGAAGAGCTACGCAGACAATCGTCGCCGAGACCTAGCCTTTGAAGAAGGAGATCATGTTTACCTTCGAGTTACGCCTCTCCGTGGTACTCAATGGTTTAACATGAGAGGAAAGTTGGCCCCTCGATATGTTGGACCATTTCCCATTGTTCGACGCCAAGGCGAAGTTGCTTATCAGTTGGAACTACCACCCTCATTGGCTGGAGTACATGACGTATTTCACGTATCTCAACTCAAGAAGTGTCTCCGCGTCCCCACAGAGCAGGTGGATCTTCAGCAGTTCGATGTTCAAGAGGATCTGACCTATGTGGAAAAGCC
This sequence comes from Zizania palustris, assembly GCA_019279435.1. Lineage (NCBI taxonomy): Eukaryota > Viridiplantae > Streptophyta > Magnoliopsida > Poales > Poaceae > Zizania > Zizania palustris. Next base: position 27,121,623 of record JAAALK010000081.1, on the reverse strand, counting down.
TGTTAAGATATTAGAAGTCAAAGAAAGGACCACCAGGAGTCGGATCATCCGTTTCTGCAAAGTGCAGTGGAGCAATCATCCTGTAGAAGAAGCTACATGGGAAAAAGAAGATGAACTCAAGGCACAGCATCCTGAGCTATTTGAGGATTGATCCGAATCTCGAGGACGAGATTCTCTGTAAGGGGGATAGGATTGTAACACCCCAGAAATTAAAAAGGATTAAAATAAAAGAAAAATATTATTTAAATCATTTCTGGATTTATTTATTAAAGGAAAATCACAAAAGAACCCAAATAAAGCCAAACAGGGAGAAATACTCAAAATCTGGACTTGAAAATTTTATGAGATGAACTAGAGGCCAAGATATAATTTTAGGAATTTTTACAAATTTTTACCAACAGTGATTCAACCCTTAATCAAATAAATGAATTACTGGAATTATTTTAAATCAGAAAACAATTTAAACTCTTATTGGGCCTCAACCTTGAATTAGCCTCCAGCCCGGCCCAACCCAGCTCTGTGTCGCTGACGGGTGGGACCCAGGTGTCGGCGCCGCTCCCCTCCTCTCTCTCCCGCTCGCGCCCGCCTCGGCCCCACATGGCAGCCTCTCGCCTCCGTCTCCCTCTCTCTGGCAGTCGTGGCCCGCCTGTCGGCCCTTCCTTTTTGTTTCGCCCGCTGATAGGTGGGGGCCACCTGCCAGGTGCTTCGTCTCCGATGGAAGGGGATCGCCCCCTTCCTTTCTCCCGGCGATCACCTTCTGTTCCTCGCCGCCGGCCGCCCGCGATCGCCCGGATCACCCACGGATCGCCTTCCCCGCACGCCACCGCCTCCCTTCCATCCCTGAGCCACGCGTTTTCGCACGTTAGGAAGGCTACCCGAAGGTTGGAAGGAGATCGCCGGAGCTCTTGGGATCCCTCGGTTCCCTGCCATCCCGATGCCGGCGACCCCCTATAAAAGCCCCCTCCGGTCACCGCGTTCAGTCCACACCGCCAAAGCCCGAGCTCGAGTGAACCAGCGCGCTCCCTCTTCGTTTTTGGGTTTCCCCTCTGCTCCACCTCCGGCGAGCGATCGCCGCCGCCTCCGGCCTCCCCTGCCCTAGCCACTGCCACCGTCGAGCCTGTCGTCAACCGCCCATCCCCGGCCACCACTCCGTTGGCCTTGGAACCCGCCGGATCGCCGTCGCCGTCGACCACCCGAACGCCCTGCTTCGTCTACCCTCGCCGCCGGCCGCCGTCCGTCGCCCTCCGTCGCCGCCGGAGGTATCAACGTGATCACCATCCTCTCCTCTTTCCATTTTCGCCATGAGCTAGGCCCATAGGCCCTCGCCGCCGCCGCCGTGGCCGCACCCGAGCCCGCCGTCGCCGGAGACGAAGGGGGTACGCGCCCCCTTGCGTCGTGCCGTGCCGGATCGCACCATGGCCGTCCGTTCACGATCGGAGGGCTACGATTAAATCCCTTCGGGATTTAATCAGGGCCCTCAGATCTTGTCGAAGGGGTACGGTGCCATCTCGGCCATTGATCGCGACTTAAGGCCCTGGAGCAATCTGGTGCGTCCACGTCATACCGGTTCGCGAGATCTAATCGTGGCCGTCCATTTTCACTTACGCATCCCGCCTCGCGCCCGATCGCTGGATCCAGATCCAACGGCCCTGGTTGATCTGGTCCACGCGAATAGTGCCGCGGTCCACCGTGGGCCTGGCTCACCGTGGACCAGAGGCCATTTTCCAGTTTAAACAAAATTCAGAAAATAGTTTAAACTTCAAAAATTCATATCTTGCTCAATTTAACTCCAATTTTCACCATTCAAATTTTGTTAAATTCAGTAAATTATTCTCTACATATTAATACCATAAAAACAGTATGTTGCTGTTACCCAAAATATTCTTAATAAATAAATGAATAAAAACCCCTTAGGATTAAAATTAATAATACAGAAAATAAATTAGGAAAAATCCTAAAAAGTTAAACTTTACTGTTTTATGCAAAAACTCAGAACATTAAAACATTACCTCACATAAAAACACCCACAACTATGTATGTTCCTTTACTTGGTGGATTTTATCTGTTTATTGAATGGATTATTTATTTTTTCCGTATCAAGAAGACTACGAGTTCGTCGAGGAGCAGGAGTTCTACCTCGAGGTTCCTCCATCCCCCTTTGCTGATCAAGGCGAGTCATCGACCACCTCTGTGGAAACAATTGATCATATTTGAGCCCATGTTTTAATAAATTATCGCTATAACTCATAGGTTAATATTGCATTAGTCCAATAATCAAGCCTTACACTTATATTTATTAGATCCCCGTCCTTGTGTGCAAACCCAAGCCATGCTTATTGAGCCTTAACTCCTTGTCACTCTACTATAACAATATTAGCTAGTGCCCAATGTACCGGCACAACTGCTATAGGATAAAAAGAATGAGTCGTAGATAGATGGATTCTGGTATATGAAATACCCCGTTATTCTTGTCTCTGGACTCTGTTGGAGTTGGCTAGGTTATAAGTATGGTGGGTTCCGAGTGCAAGCTCGGGCACTGGTTTGTCGCACCCGGGGCACTATAAGGACCGGTCTGCGGGATCTGTTGCAAAGCACTTCCGTACCAACCACAAGTCTAATGGGTAAGTCCTAACTGGAAGTATGGAATACTCCGGCTCGATGCACCATAGAGGAGGGGGCAAGGGGCTAGCCTGCGGGCGACTTGTACCGACGAGGCTCAAGGGGGGGTATGGTGGGGCTCCGATGCGTCGGGACACCATATGAAACCCATAAGAGGGTGCTATTGGGTCGGGGAGGACTATATGGAAGGTTTTGGCACGAGTTCCCGTGTGATGGGTCATCTCGTTACACTTCGGTGTAGGTGATGAGTGCGTGCCTTGTGGGTACAGTGGTACATCTCTGATCAGAGTAAATTAATCTTTTCGAAAAGCCGAGCCCACGGTCAAGGGCGGGTTGTGTGACTACTCGTAGTTAGTTTACAATTGTTTGAATGGTCGAGTTATTCATGGCACGTAAGGACTGTTGAGCGAGGTGGGGCTGACTGTACCCCTCGAGTTAGAAGATGATGATGCACACACACATGTTTACTTTTTCGTACTAATAAATTGCTCACATTTAAAGCTTTACAATTATGCTGCTTCCGCTAAACTAGCCACTATCTCCCTTGTTATTACCTTGCATTATATTTGCATTCGGTGGCTTGCTGAGTACACCTGTACTCACCCCGTTGACTTACAACATCAGAGCCAGTCTACTACGAGGAGGATGAAGGTCTGGAGTAGCGACCCAGTCAAGGCGAGACTGGAAGGAGGCGTTCATCTAGGACCCTTATTTTATTAGTTTCTCTTCACCTTTATTCACTTTTGTATTAATGCGGTCTACGAACCGTGAAGGATTGCCCGTATTGTACGTGGTCGCATGATGAACGTCTTGTTTTATTGATTTTCTATGGAATTTCAATAAAGTCCTGATTTATTAAATCGGGGCGTGACAAAAACCTAACCCTAGAGGCGGCTGGAGTGAATATATAGGGCGTGGGCAGCCTGTGGAAGGTGAACAGACTTGGGCTGTGGGCTAGAAGACGTACAGACTTGGACTATGGGCCAACACGGCCCAGTTCTATCACGCAGGACTGTTTTAAACACACAGGTCGACTCGAGACTCCAAAAGAGACGAAACCAACGGCAAACGATCTGTCTTCTCCTCAGCTTTCCATAAAGTCTAAGAACGCGCCAATCGTACTTCTTATGAGGAAGTTATGCCCATTTTGGTGCATGGTGGTCGATGTAGTCCGAACCAGCGAATTCTTGACTTCAAATCATCCGTGCGCCTCCGTCTTCAACTCCAACTCTTCTATTCCATATCCCATGTTCCTAAGCAACAAAATATCACTAGTATTCAGTAGCATCCCATCCAAACAAATATTAACATAGTTGCTAAGGAAAGAATTAACCTCATGGTTCAAGCGACGGGCACGGGCGCGTGTGATCGGTCCTTGTAGTTGAATTGTAGGTGGAGGCTCCATGTGTGTATCATGTGAAGTGATGTCCTCATCAAAGCACTAATCAGAACCCCAGGGTTAGGGTTCCCGAAACCCTAACCCTAACCCCGCGGCAAGAGAACCCAAGAGGGCCTCGGTTTCGGCCAAGGAAGAAGAAAACAGAACAAACAAAGGGGGGGCGAACAGAGGATTAGGGTTAGGGTTTTCACCCTAACCCTAACCCTAATTTTTTCATTAGAGGGGGTGCGGGTCCATACCTAGCCCCTCGCCGTGGGATCTGCCCTCGCCGGAGTCCGGGAAGACCGCCCTCGTCGCGCTCGCTTAGTCGTCGTCGCCGTCGTGGGCCGCCGCCACCGCCTCTAAGCTCGGGTCGAGCGTGTAGCACTGCCGCCGGCTACCTCGGTGAACCCTCGCTCACCCTCGGGTGAGCGGAGGGATCCGGCGAGGAGGCCGGCAGGCGGCGCTCCGCCGTCGCCGCTCTGCCGCGCCGCTAGCGCCGCCGCGCCGCTCGCTCCGCTCACAGCCGGTCACGCGAGTGGGTGCAAATGACCTAGGGTTTGGGCGTCCGGCGCCCTGGCTGGTTTTGTGCGGGCAAAAATGGCTCGCGACCGTCGGATCAAATCCGACGGCCAGATTTGATCGGGCTGGTTTTGGCCCACGCGGGGTGGCAATTTCGCGGCCCAGGCCCAGGTTGCGGCCTGGGTCCGCAGGCGCGTGCGGGGAGCGCTATGGGCCGGGCTGATTTCACGTTTTGGGCTGGCCTTAGTACTGTTTTGGGCTGAATTCATTTTCTGATTTTCTAGAATTTTCAGAATTAGTTTTCCAATTAAGTATTGTATAGAAATTCATAAAAATGCCCAAAATTAAGGAAAAGATAAGTTATCTGTGGGTAAAATTTTGTATAATTTTCTCAAGATCCAGTAATTTTGTTATGAATTTTGTAGCAATTTTAAGTACTTTTATGATATTTTCTTTATTGAATTTAGTCTAAGGACTATATTTAATTGAGAAATATTTGTATAGATTCATGATTAAGTTTAATTCAGTTTTTTATTATTGTTTTAATCAGTGTATTAATTAAGATTAAGTATTCCGCTGTGCATATACTGTTTAAAATAAGTATTGTGCTGTAAATTCAAAATTTTATTACTGTTTTAATCAGTGTATTAATTAAGATTAAGTCTTCCGCTGTGCATACACTATTTAAAATTACTCAGTAATTTTATGTTCTGAATTTGCAGCATTTTTTAGTATTTTTGTGATATTTATTTATTAAATTTAGTCCAAGGACTACATTTAATTGAAGAATATCTATTAGGAATTTTGTTTAAGTTTAAATTCAGAATTTTCATTACTGTTTTTAGCAGTGTATTAATTAAAATTAAGTCTTTTGTTGTGCATGTTTAGATTAAGTCTTTCATTACACTGTTTAAAATTAGTACCATGCTGTAAATTCAGAATTTTTATTACTGATTAAGCAGTGTATTAATTAGTTTTAAGTCTTCCGCTGTGAATACACTGTTTTTTTAAGATTAGTACCATGTTCATCCTATCAATTAAGTAGCATTTATTCTGTCAATTAGATTTGAACCAACGAGATAATTTAATTTGGCATTATAAATGTTGTATTTTGTTAACATAGTGATTTTATCTCCTGACCAACGTTGGTGATGAAATTACTGTGGTTCAGTTGAATTGATTCTATTTCTGCCCAACGGTGATGTAGAATTAATTCGTCTTTTAAGTATTAAGTGTATCACATGTTAATTTTGACCAACGTTAAATTTTCATGTATCATATTATATCTGTTATAATATACTTTGATAATGTTCCTTATTAGAAATTTGCTAAGTCATATCTTCGGCATTGAGTCTCTCAATGGTAAGAACTATGGTTCTCGGAGATGAGATATTAAGATAGCGATTGTGTTATACGACATAAATCTTGTTGTAATGCTTGATTGTCTAACTAAGCGTGCGAAGCCCGTGATCCGAGAGGATGAAAGCCAAGAGGCTTTTGTCATAAGGTTACGTGACTTCGCTGAAATAAGAATAAAATAAGATATATCGTACTAAATGAAATCAGTGGAAACACAAAATGTATTATGATTAAGAGCTCCATTATAGAGCCAATTAGGGGTTCTATCCCACGTCATGATACTGCAAAGAGTATCTGAAGGTGACTTTTCTAAGGCGTATGCTAGCACGCTTATTAAGAAAAGCTTAGTAAGTTTTTGCGACATGGTTTTCAAAGCTGAAACCCATGAATAAAGAGCTCGATGAGGATATTATCGTCCAAATTTTTATTATGACGTCACACTAAGTTTTTATGATCATTTTGTGATCAACTACAACTTACAGCGAGAGTGTTGGAGTTTGTAGATGCTGATTTCAAACTATGTATAAGAATTAAGAAAGCACACAATGATTTAGGTCATAATGTGCAACACGAATAAAGGGGAAGAAGCATTATAAGACTTGTTCTAATGATGCTAAGGACTCCTCTTATAAGCTCACATAAAGGAACATGATGTCCTAAAGGGCATGTACAGACATGTAAGGAGAAACACCACATGAAGGAATATGTGGAGTTCCCAAAATGGATGAACGAGAATGGTAATAGATGAATTTTCACACTTAGAAATAAAGTCACTAGTCTTGCCTTTGAGCATGACAAACTTTATTTGTTTTCTCAAGATGATTTTATCATCTGAGAATAATGATAAGAGCAAAAGAATTGATGACGTATTTTCAAAATTATGGCACTATCTAATGGACTATATTTCGAGGGGGAGGATTGAACGTTTAGTCAATTATTCCGCTTTAGTTTCTTTAGACTGAGTTTCAAGCATATATTGCATTCAGATAAATACGTCAAATAAATTAAGAAAGACGTGAAATTAAGTTTAATGATTGTAGTTGTTTTTATCTCCTGACCAACGTTGGTGATAATGTTATTATATTTAAGCTCAATTGATTCTAATTCTGCCCAACGGTGATTTAAAATTAATTGATTAACATTTATCCAATCTAAGAGCGATCAGATCAGAGCGATCAGATCATCAGTTGCTCTGGATAAATTTAAGATGTTTTTAAGGCTGATTCTTATATCAGCATGATCTAAAGTTTAAAAGAGTAAGATCTGACCGTGCTACGGTCAATATACCCCGTATGGCCGATTTCTCGAACTCTTTTACAAGGTTCTATAGAAAATGGCAAAATAGCCCGGTATTTTATATCGGGTGTACCTTAGCAAAATAGAGTGGCTATAAGGTGTACTCGCACTTCAGTGGACATAGTAAGTAGTATGGTAAGTTATTCCACTATCAATTAATTTGTGGATGAAGGCATTAAAACCAACATTCATAATTTTAATTGGATCCTTAATAAGTCTGTGCCTAAAAGCACCATAAGAATTATGGTTAAGACGATAACCATTTTCTAAATTATTTTAGAATAAGGGTATGTCGTCCTGCTAAGGCTATATTTTAACCCAAATATTAATAAGTTAAAGTCCTAAGACAGTAAGTTGTCAATTTTATTGACTGCAAAGATAAGTCTAAGTGATCTCGTTTTGTAATGTCCTAACAGACATGTTAAGTTTGTAGAAACGAGATATGCTTTTTTTAGAAGATGTTTTAATCAGGGGGAGCACGGTACTTGGAGAAATTAATCTTGAAGAGAAGTGGGTTAGTGAATCCACTCCTATGATTCAAGAACAATTTTCCATGTACCTGTGGTAGTGTCCTTTGTCCAACACTTGAGTTTGGACCTTCATTAGCGACATCTATTGTACATGAGGCTTCTGTTGTTCAGAAATCTACATTTCTAGATGATGCTAATGAAGAAGTAAAGGAACAACTCGCTAACTTAGTACATAATGTGCCAACTCAGATAAGAAGCAGATTAAATGAGACATTTTTGTATGTCTTATTTAAGGATTCTTTAAGAATCATTAAGACATATTATGACTTAGAACTGCATCAGATTGATATAAAGACGGCATTTTCAATAAGTTTTAAATGAGAATGTCTATATGACATGTAGCGCCCCGATTTAACAAATCGAGACATTATTGAATTTCAGAAGAAAAACAATAATACAAGAGGTTCATCATGCGACAACGTACATACGACAATATCCATGGTACGCAGACCATAATTATTACATCAAAGTCTTAATAAAAACAGTAATAAAAATAATCAGAAAGCGGCATGACGAACGTCTTCTTCAGGATTTTTCTTCTCGACTGGGTCGCTACTCCAGACCGTCTTCGTAGTAAGCATCCTCTGTGGGGTCCAACGGGTATGAGTACAAAAAGTACTCAACAAGCCACCGCAAATGCAAGTAATAACGCAGGATAATAAACAAGGAAGGGTAATGGCTACCATTACGGAAAAGTACAGTTTCGGTTATTGCATTTAGTGTAATCATATTTTAATCATGCGGAAAAGTAAACATGAATATCAACAACATCAACTAACTCGAGGAGTACGTTTTACCTCCTCGCACAACAGTCCTTACATGTCAATCCATCATGCACATACATATTCAAAGTAAACTAACTAGGGGATGTCACGCAACCCGCCCTTGACCGTGGGCTCGGCTTTTCGAAAAGATTTAAGACTCTGATCAGAGGTGTACTATTGTACCCACAAGGCACGCACTCATCGCAAACGAGATGACCCATTCCACGGGAACTCGTGCCAAAACCTCGGCATGAAGTGTTCCAAGCGATAACCACCCGCTCTAGGTTTCGCCGGCGCGCCGGGCCGCATCCCGGCTAACGTCGCACCCCCTTTTGCGCCACATTGGTACAAGTCACCCGCAGGTGCAACTTGACCCATCTCCAAATGGTGGCCTCGATTTGGAACAACCCATATGTAACACCCCAGAAATTAAAAAAAAAGAATTAAAATAAAAGAAAATATTATTTGAAATCATTTCTGGATTTATTAGTAAAGGAAAAAAATCTCAAAAGAACCCAAATAAAACCAAACAGGGAGAAATACTCCAAATCTGGACTTGAAAATTTTATGAGATGAACTAGAGACCAAAATATAATTTTAGGAATTTTTACAAATTTTTATCAACAGTAATTCAACCCTTAATCAAAGAAATGAATTACTGGAATTATTTTAAATCAGAAAACAATTTTAAATCCTTAATGGGCCTCAACCCCGAATCCTCCCTCAGCCCGGCCCAGCCCATTCGTGAGCCACTGACCTGTGGGTCCCGCCTGTCTGCGCCGCTCCCCTCTCTCCTCCCGCCCGCGCCCCGCCTCGGCCCCACCAGTCGGCCTCCTCGCGCTCGCCTCCGCCCTCTGACATACGTGGCCCGTCTGTCAGCGCCATTTGTCTCGCACTCGCTCACTGACAGGTGGAGCCCACCTGTCAGGATCGTCTTCTTCCCGGGAAGGGGATCCCCCTTTCCTTTTTCCGGCGATCCCCTTCGGATCCCTTGCCGCCGGCCGCCCAAATCCACCCGATCGCCTCCGGACTCCCTTCCTTGGATCACCGTGATCCCCTTCCACCAAAAGACGACGCGGTTTCGCACTTTAGGAAGCTTGGCCGAGGGAATGGAAGTCCTCACCGGAGCTCTCGGGATCTCTCGGTTCCCTGCCATCCCGACGCTGGCGACCCCCCTATAAGAACCCCTCGCCCTCACCACCCTCAGCCACACCGCCTAAACCCGAGCTAAAGCACTCCCACGCGCTCCCTCTCGATTTTAGGCGTTTCCCCTCTGCTCCACCTCCGGCGAGCGATCGCCGTCGCCTCGGACCCCCGCCACCCTAGCCGCCGCCACCGTCGGGTCCGTCGTCGACCACCCCACCTCGTCCACCCCTCCGTTGGCCGTGGACGCCGCCAGATCGCCGTCGCCGTCGACCACCCGAACGCCCTGCTCGTCTACCCTCGCCGCCGGCCGCCGTCCGTCGCCCTCCGTCGTCGCCAGAGGTATCATCGTGACCCCCATCACCTCCGCGTTCCATTTTTGGCCCTAGCTTGGCCCCTAGGCCCTCGCCGTCGTCGCCGTGGCCGCACCCGAGCCCACCATCGCCAGAGACGAAGGGGTACTCGACCCCTTACGGCGTGCCGTGCCGGACGAGATCGAGGCCGTCCGATCACGATCGGAGGGCTACGATTAAATCCCTTCGGGATTTAATCCGGGCCCTCGGATCTGATCGAAGAGGTATCGTGCGATCGCAGCCGTCGATCGTTACTTAAACCCCCGGATCCATCCGGTGCGTCCACGTGTACCCGTCCGCCACGTTTTAATCACAACCGTTCATTTTCATTTAAACGTTCCGCCTCGCGCTCGGCCGCTCGATCTGGATCGGACGATCCAGATCGGTTCGGTCCACGCGCACAGTAGCGCGGTCCACCGTGGGCCTGGCTCACCGTGGACCAGAGCCCATTTCTTGTTTAAATAAAAATTTCAGAAAATGGTTTAAACTTCAAAAATTCATATCTTGCTCATTTTAACTCCAAATTTCACCATTCAAATTTTGTTAAATCCAGAATAATATTCTCTACACATTAATGCCATAAAAACAGTATGTTACTGTTACCCAAAATATTTTTAGCAAATAAAAGAATAAAAATCCCTTAGGATTAAAATTAATAATACAGAAAATAAATTAGGAAAAATCCCAAAAAGTTAAACTTTACTGTTTTATGCAAAAACTCAGAATAATAAAATATTACTTCACATACAAACACCCAAAACTATGTATGTTCTTTTATTTGGTGAATTTTATCTGTTTATTGAATGTATTATTTATTTTTCCGTATCGAGAAGACTACGAGTACGTCGAGGAGCAGGAGTTCTATCCCGAGGTTCCTTCATCCCCCTTTGCTGAGCAAGGCAAGTCATCGACCACCTCTGTGGAAACAGTTGATCATATTGAGCCCATGTTTTAATAAATTATCGCTATAACCCATAGGTTAATATTGCATTAGTCAAAAATCAAGCCCTACACTTATATTTATTAGATCCCCGTCCTTGTGTGCAAACCCAAGCCATGCTTATTGAGCCTTAACTCCTTGTCACTCTACAAATATTATATTAGCTAGTGCCCAATGTACCGGCACAACTGCTATAGGATATAAAGAATGAGTCGTAGATTAGATGGATTCTGGTATATGAAATACCCTGTTATTCTTGTCTCTGGACTCTGTTGGAGTTAGGCATGTCATAAGTATGGTGGGTTCCGGGTGCAAGCTCGGGTTTTGGTATGTCGCACCCGGGGCACTATAAGGACCGGTCTGCGGGATCTGTTGCAAAGCACTTCCGTACCAACCACAAGTCTAATGGGTAAGTCCTAACTGGAAGTGTGGAACACTCCGTCTCATGGCACCATAGTGGAGGGGGCAAGGGGCTAGCCCTCAGGGCGCCTTGTACCGACGATGGCTCAAGGGGGGGTATTGTGGAAACTCGACATGGCGAGACACGGTACGAAACCTATAAGAGGGTGTTGTTGAGTCGGGGGAGACCATATGGAAGGTTTTGGCACGAGTTCCCGTGAAATGGGTCATCTCGTTACACTTTGGTGTAAGTGATGAGTGCGTGCCTTGTGGGTACAGTGGTACATCTCTGATCAGAGTAATTTAAATCTTTTCGAAAAGCCGAGCCCACGGTCAAGGGCGGGTTGTGTGACTTCTCGCAGTTAGTTTACAATTGGTTGAAAGATTGAGTTATTCATGGCATGTAAGGACTGTTGTGCGAGGAGGTAAAACATACTCCTCGAGTTAGAAGATGATGATGCATTCACATGTTTACTTTTCCGTACTAATAAATTGCTCACATTTAATGCTTTACAAATATGCTGCTTCCGCAAAACTAGCCACTATCTCCCTTGTTATTATCTTGCATTATATTTGCATTCGGTGGCTTGCTGAGTACATCTGTACTCACCCCGTTGACTTACACCATCAGAGCCCGTCTACTACGAGGAGGATGAAGGTCTGGAGTAGCGACCCAGTCAAGGCGAGACTGGAAGGAGGCGTTCATCTAGGACCCTTGATTTTATTAGTTTCTCTTCACTTTCATTCACTTTTGTATTAATGCGGTCTACGAACCGTGAATGATTGCCCGTCTTGTACGTGGTCGTGTGATGAGCGTCTTGTTTTATTGATTTTCTATGGAATTTCAATAAAGTTCTGATTTATTAAATCGGGGCGCGACACCATACCTTAGTTAGGACTTACCCACTAGACTTGTGGTTAGTACGTAAGTGTATTGCAACGGATCCCTCAGACCGGTCCTTATAGTGCCCCAGGTGCTACCGACCAATACCCTAGCTTGCACCCGGAACCCACCATGCATACACTCACAACCATAACTCATCACCAACAGAAATCCAAGGATAAGAAGTAACGGGGATCATATAATAGAACCATTTTGCTACGACTCATTTTTATCCTATAGCGATTCGTGTCAATACATTGGACACTAGCTAATATCATTGATCATATGGTGACAAGGAGTTTAGGCTAGAGATAGCATGGCTTGGGTTGCACATCAAGGTCGGGGGATCCTAAATAAATATATTGTAAGGGTTTCATTTGACTAATGCATGTATAGCCTATGAGTTTTAGCGATAGTTTAATCAAACATGGGTTCAATATGCTCAAAAGATTGGTTTGGTGACTTGCCTTGTTTAGCAAAGGGCGAGGGAGGGACTTCCGGGAAGTATTCCGGCTCCTCGGCGACGTCGTAGTCTTTTTGATATAGTAAAGTAAAATAAAATAAATACAACATTCAACCCAACAATATAACATCACATAATAATCACATAGGTTTAAGTTGGTTTGAATAATTAAAAATAAATCAAGTTGTTAGGGTTCTGAAATTCAATTTATAAATTTTTAAAAGAAATTAAAATAAAGTGGTATCCTTTGAAAGAGGGTTTTAAAAGGGGTTATCCTCATTTTTAAGTTCTCTAATAAATTTAAAATGAAAGTTTCATAGAAAACTTAGTGATTTGTTCATATCAACAGGGAATAAACAAATACAAACTTTACTGGAATTTAAATAATTCAAATTTACATTTTTAACCTAGGGGTATTTGAATGTCCATTTAAATAAACATGAAATGTCCAAAGTAAACTTACTGTTTTTATTGCATAAACATGTAGGGAATAATATTATGAATTTTCTGAAATTGGAATGGAAATTTTTAGAGTTCAAATGCGCCAGATATGAATTTTACAAGTTTAAAAGTATTGCTGAAATCCATTTTCAATTTTTAAACCCCTCGGGTCCACGGTGAGCCAGGCCCACGGTGAACCCGCGCACTGTGCGCGTGCACCGGGTCGATCTGGACCGTCGGATCCAGATCCGACGCGCGAGGGCGAGGCGGGGCGCGTAAGTCGACGTGGACGGCCAGGATTAAAACGTTTGAACCGGTACGCGATGGACGGCTTGGATGCGATGCGGGGTTTTAAAACTAACGGACGCACGATATTAAAACGTACCCCTTCGCCGAGATCTAACGGATCAGATTAAATCGCACGCGGGAATTAATCGTCACCGTAGGATCCAGATCGCACGGCCGTGCGTGAATCCGACACGGCACGGGTACTCGACCCGTGCCGGTCATCTTCTCTGGCGACGGCGAGCGGGCCAGCGGCCACGGCGGGCGACGGTGGTCGGGTCTAAGGCCTAAAACGGAAAGAGGGAGCTACGGGGATCACGAGGGTACCTTGGCGGCGGTCCGGGGACGACGGGGCATGGCCGGCGACGAGGTAGACGGCGAGGTGGTCACGGGTCCTTGTCGGCGACGGCGTTCCGGCGGGGTTCGTCGTCGACGGAGTGGTGGCCGAGGTCGGTGAGGTCCTGGCGGTCACGTTGGTGGCGGTGGCGCGGGCCGGGGTGGTCTGAGGCGACGGCGATCGAAGGCTGGAGGTCGGGCGGCGGCGTTGCGCTAAGAACCGAATAGAGGGCGCTCTATTTGGTCTGGGTGCAATTGAACACGTGGACCGAACGCGGTGGAGGGCAGGGGTTTAAATAGGGTCGTCGGCGAGGGATAACGGGCGACGAATACAAGGAAAGGGGAGGGGAGGATTAACTTCGCCGGCGAGGGCTCGGCCATGCACGCGTAGCGGTGATCCCGTGGCTTAAAGGCGTGGTTTAACGGGGGAAATGGTCGGCGCGACGCGGGGGACCGAGTAATGGCGGCAATTTAATGGGGGACGAGCCGGCGAGGCGGATCCGAGGGCGAGGTCGTCGGCCGGCGCGATTTGGGGGCGGTGGCGCGAGGTTGACGACGGGCCTGACGAGTGGGGTCCACTGGCCAGCGAGCGCGGACGAGCGAGGGAGGCAGCTGACGGGTGGGGCCGTGGCGTCGGGCGCGCGCGCGAGGGGAGGCAGTCGGTGCCGACAGGTGGGGTCAGGCTGTCAGCCTAAGGCGAGCGAGGTAACGGGCTGGGCCGGCCGGGAGAGAGAGAAAGGAGGGAGAGGGCCCAATACTGTTTGAAACTATTTTCTGATTAAAAATAATTGCAGAAATTGATTTAAAATAATAGGGCCACTTCCCTGCTTGGTAAAAATTTATAAAAATTCTCAAAAATACATCTTGGTCTTAGGATCATGCACAAAAAGTTTCACCTCCTAATTTGGCCATCTACTCTATGATGTAGTTCAATTTGGTATAAAAGGGTATTTAAAGTATTTTCAGAAATATATATTCCAGGAAATTGAATTTAATAATATTTTTATTGTATTGAAAATTTGGGGTGTTACAAACCTACCCCCCTTACAAAGAATCTCGTCCTCGAGATTGGAACGCTACTCGAATAACTCGGGATATTGGGCTTTCAGTTCGTCTTCCTTTTCCCAAGTGGCTTCTTCGGCGGGATGGTTGTTCCATTGAACCTTGCAGAAGCGAACAACGCGACTTCTGGTTACTCTCTCCTTGGTTTCCCAGATCTTGATGGGTTTCTCTATGTAGGTCAAGTCTTCTTGGATATTGAGTTGCTGAAGGTCGGCTTGCTCGGTGGGTACACGGAGGCACTTCTTCAGCTGAGAGACGTGGAACACATCATGAACTCCTGCCAAGGATGGAGGCAGTTCGAGTTGATATGCCACTTCTCCTTGCC
Source organism: Zizania palustris (assembly GCA_019279435.1). Lineage (NCBI taxonomy): Eukaryota > Viridiplantae > Streptophyta > Magnoliopsida > Poales > Poaceae > Zizania > Zizania palustris. Next base: position 27,106,525 of record JAAALK010000081.1, on the reverse strand, counting down.
GTCGGAGGATCTGGAAAGGTCCAACGTAGCGGGGCGCTAGTTTGCCTTTCATGTTGAACCTTTGAGTGCCACGGAGGGGAGTGACTCGGAGATAGACATAATCGCCCTCCTCAAAGGCTAGGTCTCTTCGACGGTTGTCAGCATAGCTCTTCTGACGGGATTGGGCTGCCTTCAATCGATCTCTTATGATCTTAACCTTCTCTTCAGCTTCTCTTAATAAATCAGTCCCAAACAGTTGCGACTCTCCGGTTTGATCCCAGAGCAACGGCGTTCTGCACTTACGTCCATAGAGTGCTTCGAACGGGGACATTTGCAGGCTGGCTTGATAGCTGTTGTTGTAGGAGAACTCTGCATAATGTAAGTTCTTGTCCCACATTCCGCCAAAGTCTAGAGCACAAGCTCTAAGCATATCCTCCAATATCTGGTTGACCCTTTCGGTTTGACCGTCGGTCTGTGGATGATAGGCGGTGCTAAAGTTCAGCCGGGTGCCGACTTCCTCTTGAAGGTTCTTCCAAAACTTGGAGGTAAACTGACTCCCGCGGTCAGATACAATCTTCTTAGGAACTCCGTGAAGGCACACGATCCGGGTCATATACAACTCAGTCAACTTGGCGACGGTGTAGGTTGTCTTGACTGGAACGAAGTGAGCTACCTTGGTGAGTCGGTCGACGATCACCCAGATAGAATCATGACCAGCTTGGGTCCTGGGCAGTCCCGTGATGAAGTCCATTCCTATCTCTTCCCACTTCCATTCAGGGACCTTGAGAGGTTGAAGAAGTCCGGTAGGCCTCTGATGCTCTGCCTTGACTCGTCGGCATGTGTCGCACTTGGCCACATACTCAGCTATTTCCCTCTTCATGCTGACCCACCAATATTTTTCCTTCAGGTCTTGGTACATCTTTGTACTCCCGGGATGGATGGAGTATAGAGTATCGTGGGCTTCTTGAAGGATGAGGGTCTTCAATTCAGGTTTGTCGGGTACGCAGATCCGGTTTCCGAACCAGATGGTACCATGCTCGTCCTCGGAAAATCCGGGGGCTTTACCCTTCCTCATGTTCTGCTGGATCTCTAGGATGTCCGAGTCTTCCTTCTGCTTTTCTCGGATCTGGTCTATTAAGACAGGCCGAGACTCCAAGGCAGCGAGGTATGCTCGAGTGGTGATTCCTAGGTTTAGCCTTTCCATATCCTTGTAAAGTAAAGGAGCTTGGTCCTGAACCATGATGGCATTGCAGTACCCTTTTCGACTAAGGGCGTCTGCCACCACATTCGCTTTGCCCGGATGATAATGGATGCCCAAGTCGTAATCCTTAATCAGTTCCAACCACCTTCTTTGTCTGAGGTTCAGATCTGGTTGGGTGAATATGTACTTGAGGCTCTTGTGGTCGGTGAAGACCTCACACCGATTTCCCACAAGGTAATGTCTCCATATCTTCAAGGCATGAACCACGGCTGCTAATTCCAGGTCATGGGTCGGATAGTTCAGCTCATGCGGCCTTAGCTGTCGGGAGGTGTAGGATATCGCTTTCCCTTCTTGCATTAAGACGCATCCCAATCCTTGACGAGAGGCATCACAGTAGACGTGGAAGTCCTTCCGGATGTCTGGCAGAGTCAGAATAGGAGCTGATACCAACTTCTTCTTGAGGGTCTGGAAGCTTTCTTCGCAGTCGGGGGTCCATTCAAACTTCACTTCCTTCTGCAAAAGTCTGGTCATAGGCTTGGCGATCTTGGAAAAATTCTCGATGAACCGGCGGTAGTATCCGGCCAATCCGAGAAAACTCCGGATCTCGGTCACGGTCGTGGGCTGCGGCCAGTTGGTTACTGCTTCAACGGTGGTTGGGTCCACTGCTATTCCTCCGGCAGATATAACATGGCCGAGGAACATCACCTCAGATGACCAAAATTCGCATTTGCTGTATTTGGCGTACAGTTGCTGCTCCCTTAGCTTTCCGAGGGTCAGCCGGAGGTGAGTCTCGTGTTCTTCCTTGGTCTTGGAGTAAACGAGGATATCGTCGATGAATATCACGATGAACTTGTCCAAGAACTCCATGAATACATTGTTCATCATGTTCATGAAAAAGGCCGGGGCATTCGTGAGTCCGAACGACATCACGGTGTACTCGTAAAGTCCATAGCGAGAGGTGAAGGCAGTCTTGGGTATGTCTTCTTCCCTAATCCTCAATTGGTGATAACCTGACCTGAGGTCAATCTTGGAAAACACCGAGGATCTTTTCAGTTGATCGAACAGGTCGTCGATCCGAGGCAATGGGTACTTGTTCTTGATGGTTATGTCGTTCAAGGCTCTATAGTCCACGCACATCCTCTTGGTCTTGTCCTTCTTCATGGCAAATATAACCGGTGCACCCCAGGGTGAGGTACTCGGTCGAATATACCCTTTTTGCTCTAGGTCTTCGATGTTGCTCTTGACTTCAGCTAGTTCATTAGCGGCCATCCGGTATGGGCGCTTGGAGATTGGAGTGGTCCCGGGGACAAGTTCGATTCTGAATTCGATGTCCCGTTTGGGAGGCATTCCGGGTAGGTCTTCGGGGAAGACATCCGCAAACTCCTTGACTATCGGTACCTCTTCAAGAGCTATCGAGCGAAGGGATGCTCCGAGCGGCTTGCGACTGGTCATCCGAAAGGTGACGGCTGCGCCTTCAGGGTTGGTTACCGTGACGGACTTGCCGGCACAGTCGATCACTCCCTTGTGCTTCATCAACCAATCCATTCCTAGTATAAGGTCGAGTCCGGTGCATTGGATGAGGACTGGCTCGGCCCGAAACGGTACTCCTTGGATGTCAATTTGAACCTTAGGGTTGTATAAGCGGGCTAAGGTCCTATTGCCAGGAGTGGCAATCACCATGGGAATGGGTAGAGGGAGCACGTCTAGTTCGTTTGTTTTCACAAAATCTTCCGAGACGAAGGAGTGTGTTGCTCCAGAGTCAAATAATATTATGGCCGGTACGGAATTCACAGTAAACGTATCGAGCATGACTTCAGGAGCCTCCTGAGCTTCCTCCGCGCTGATGTGGTTGACGCGGGCACGAACTGCCTGGTTGGGTGCCATGCCTTGGGTCTGCTTGGGGTGAGGACACTGGTGCGAATAGTGCCCTTCCTTGCGGCAGTTGAAGCAGACGACCGGCCTCCCTTGGCGATCCTTCAAGATCGGAGCCTTGGCGGCTGGCGTCGGCTGAGCGGTCGGAGCTGGTGGAGCAGGGCGAGGATGCCCGGCGTTGGATCCACCGGCGGCGTGAGGTGGCCTGTAGGCGGGCCGAGGATGGTAGGCGGGCGCTGGTGGCAGAGGGACGAAGCGGGGCCTCTGAGAGTTCGCCTGCTGATGCTTGAAGGCAATCATCTTCCTCTTCTTGAGGTCCAGCCTGTTCTGCTCAGTCTCTTGGATGAGCGCTTTGTTGACTAGCCGTTGGAAGTCGGCGTAGTCGGTGGCGACGAGCTGGATGGACAGCTCATCCTTAAGTCCCCGGAGGAACTTGGCTTGGCGGAGGGCGTCGATGCGCACTTCCTCCGGTGCGTAGCGGGCGAGGCGGTTGAATTCATGGAGGTACTCCATGACGGTCTGGTTGCCTTGTTGCAGGTCGCGGAACTCCTGCTGTTTCACCACGATGACACCGGCGGGGACGTGGGCGGCACGGAAGGCGATAGTGAACTCCGCCCCAAGTCACCACGTGGTCCTCTGGCTGGGACTCACGATAATTGTCCCACCATTCAGCGGCGGGGCCCTGGAGCTGGTGAGTGGCGAAGGCCACTCGCTCCTGGTCGGTGCAGGGGAGGAGGTCGAGCTTCTTTCCGATGGTGCGAAGCCAATCTCCGGCCTCCATCGGGTTGGTGGTGCTCGAGAAAATGGGCGGGCGCACACGCAGAAACTCTGAGAGTTGCGGAGCGGGTGCGGGGGCTGGTGCGCGAGGGGCAGGTTCCCCGTTCTGCAGACGGTCCAACTGAGCCTGTTGGTTCTGCATTTGAGTGAGGAGGGCGGTGATCAGTTGGTTCTGATTCGCCATCATTTCCGCCAAGGTGGGGTGGTTGGCGGAGGGCGACCCAGACTGACGCGGGCCCGTTGCACCCCAGTTGGGTACAACACCCTCGGGCGCATCATGGCTTCCTCCTGCTCCGTTGTTGGAGCCGACGTTCTGGTGGTCGGCCATCTTCTGAATTCATAAGGTTATAAGGCAAAATGTTGACAACACAATTAACAAGAATAGTTTAAGCATATATAAATCAGTGGTAAAATATTCATTACAATCAAGTTCTTATTCTATCCACAACACATTCGTCGTGGGTAGCACCACATACAAAATCATGCTTTTTATTTAAATAGCGACTCCTAACGCCTACTCGCCACCGGAGGCGGTCTCCGTGCTCTCGGAACCACGAGTACGCGGCTCCGAAGGGATGGAGGGCTCGAGAAAATTCTCGATGATGGAGTCGGAGACGAGGCCGGGGCGTGGTGTAGGGGCGCTGGTGGAGGGTCTGGCGGGGGAGGGTCGTGGCGGGATCCTCTTGGGGCGAGGGAGGGGCTCACGGATGGGCTTCTTCTTCCTTGGAAGAAGAGGAACCATCTCCACAATATCCTTCTGCAGCTGCATGATCTTGCGCTGCAACTCACTGTTCTGTTGGATCAAGTTCTTCGTCTCTTCACGAAGGAACTCAACCGCCTCATGGTGCTCGTCGGCGTCGAGCACCGCCTCGGTGTGGAGATCGTCCATGTCCTGTAGAAGACGAGACTGTCGGGCCATGACCAGATCACGCACGGAGTGAACTCCGAGGTAGATGCTACGGTGGGCGCCGGGAGTACACTTTGGTACAAGCCGGAAGGATGAGTTCTGAAGACGATCGTCGTAGATCATCCTCAGCTCCATGAGGGCCTGGAGGGCGACTCGTTGGCACGCGACGTCGAAAGTCGGGCCTCCAAGTGCTGTGGTGTAGGGCGGCAGGTGTTCTCCGGATCCGTGGACGGTGAGGGAGACGTCGCAAGGCCCGACGAACTCGTCGGGGTACACTCCTTGGAATTCGGGTTCGAAGAGGAACCCGAGGAAGGTGAGCATCATACGGAGCTCCCGAACGAAGCCCTCGTAGTGACGGCAGTAGCTGTGGACTTGGTAGACAGGCATCTACAAAACAGCAAGTTGAATAGAAGTGAGGAGAGGAACAAAGTTTATAAAGTAGATTTTCGAGAAATAATTTCCTGTGGCTAATGGCTAGGCGGGTCTGTTTGGCTTCCTACAGTCGAGTCGGCTCTGATACCATCTTGTAGCGCCCCGATTTAACAAATCGAGACATTATTGAATTTCAGAAGAAAAACAATAATACAAGAGGTTCATCATGCGACAACGTACATACGACAATATCCATGGTACGCAGACCATAATTATTACATCAAAGTCTTAATAAAAACAGTAATAAAAATAATCAGAAAGCGGCATGACGAACGTCTTCTTCAGGATTTTTCTTCTCGACTGGGTCGCTACTCCAGACCGTCTTCGTAGTAAGCATCCTCTGTGGGGTCCAACGGGTATGAGTACAAAAAGTACTCAACAAGCCACCGCAAATGCAAGTAATAATGCAGGATAATAAACAAGGAAGGGTAATGGCTAACATTGCGGAAAAGTACAGTTTCGGTTATTGCATTTAGTGTAATCATATTTTAATCATGCGGAAAAGTAAACATGAATATCAACAACATCAACTAACTCGAGGAGTACGTTTTACCTCCTCGCACAACAGTCCTTACATGCCAATCCATCATGCACATACATATTCAAAGTAAACTAACTAGGGGATGTCACGCAACCCGCCCTTGACCGTGGGCTCGGCTTTTTGAAAAGATTTAAGACTCTGATCAGAGGTGTACTATTGTACCCACAAGGCACGCACTCATCGCAAACGAGATGACCCATTCCACGGGAACTCGTGCCAAAACCTCGGCATGAAGTGTTCCAAGCGATAACCACCCGCTCTAGGTTTCGCCGGCGCGCCGGGCCACATCCCGGCTAACGTCGCACCCCCTTTTGCGCCACATTGGTACAAGTCACCCGCAGGTGCAACTTGACCCATCTCCAAATGGTGGCCTCGATTTGGAACAACCCATACCTTAGTTAGGACTTACCCACTAGACTTGTGATTAGTACGTAAGTGTATTGCAACGGATCCCTCAGACCGGTCCTTATAGTGCCCCAGGTGCTACCGACCAATGCCCTAGCTTGCACCCGGAACCCACCATGCATAAACTCACAACCATAACTCATCACCAACAGAAATCCAAGGATAAGAAGTAACGGGGATCATATAATAGAACCATTTTGCTACGACTCATTTTTATCCTATAGCGATTCGTGTCAATACATTGGACACTAGCTAATATCATTGATCATATGGTGACAAGGAGTTTAGGCTAGAGATAGCATGGCTTGGGTTGCACATCAAGGTCGGGGGATCCTAAATAAATATATTGTAAGGGTTTCATTTGACTAATGCATGTATAGCCTATGAGTTTTAGCGATAGTTTAATCAAACATGGGTTCAATATGCTCAAAAGATTGGTTTGGTGACTTGCCTTGTTTAGCAAAGGGCGAGGGAGGGACTTCCGGGAAGTATTCCGGCTCCTCGGCGACGTCGTAGTCTTTTTGATATAGTAAAGTAAAATAAAATAAATACAACATTCAACCCAACAATATAACATCACATAATAATCACATAGGTTTAAGTTGGTTTGAATAATTAAAAATAAATCAAGTTGTTAGGGTTCTGAAATTCAATTTATAAATTTTTAAAAGAAATTAAAATAAAGTGGTATCCTTTGAAAGAGGGTTTTAAAAGGGGTTATCCTCATTTTTAAGTTCTCTAATAAATTTAAAATGAAAGTTTCATAGAAAACTTAGTGATTTGTTCATATCAACAGGGAATAAACAAATACAAACTTTACTGGAATTTAAATAATTCAAATTTACATTTTTAACCTAGGGGTATTTGAATGTCCATTTAAATAAACATGAAATGTCCAAAGTAAACTTACTGTTTTTATTGCATAAACATGTAGGGAATAATATTATGAATTTTCTGAAATTGGAATGGAAATTTTTAGAGTTCAAATGCGCCAGATATGAATTTTACAAGTTTAAAAGTATTGTTGAAATCCATTTTCAATTTTTAAACCCCTCGGGTCCACGGTGAGCCAGGCCCACGGTGAACCCGCGCACTGTGCGCGTGCACCGGGTCGATCTGGACCGTCGGATCCAGATCCGACGCGCGAGGGCGAGGCGGGGCGCGTAAGTCGACGTGGACGGCCAGGATTAAAACGTTTGAACCGGTACGCGATGGACGGCTTGGATGCGATGCGGGGTTTTAAAACTAACGGACGCACGAGATTAAAACGTACCCCTTCGCCGAGATCTAACGGATCAGATTAAATCGCACGCGGGAATTAATCGTCACCGTAGGATCCAGATCACACGGCCGTGCGTGAATCCGACACGGCACGGGTACTCGACCCGTGCCGGTCGTCTTCTCCGGCGACGGCGAGCGGGCCAGCGGCCACGGCGGGCGACGGTGGTCGGGTCTAAGGCCTAAAACGGAAAGAGGGAGCTACGGGGATCACGAGGGTACCTTGGCGGCGGTCCGGGGACGACGGGGCGTGGCCGGCGACGAGGTAGACGGCGAGGTGGTCACGGGTCCTTGTCGGCGACGGCGTTCCGGCGGGGTTCGTCGTCGACGGAGTGGTGGCCGAGGTCGGTGAGGTCCTGGCGGTCACGTTGGTGGCGGTGGCGCGGGCCGGGGCGGTCTGAGGCGACGGCGATCGAAGGCTGGAGGTCGGGCGGCGGCGTTGCGCTAAGAACCGAATGGAGGGCGCTCTGTTTGGTCTGGGTGCAATTGAACGCGTGGACCGAACGCGGTGGAGGGCAGGGGTTTAAATAGGGTCGTCGGCGAGGGATAATGGGCGACGAATACAAGGAAAGGGGAGGGGAGGATTAACTTCGCCGGCGAGGGCTCGGCCATGCACGCGTAGCGGTGATCCCGTGGCTTAAAGGCGTGGTTTAACGGGGGGAAACGGTCGGCGCGACGCGGGGGACCGAGTAATGGCGGCAATTTAATGGGGGACGAGCCGGCGAGGCGGATCCGAGGGCGAGGTCGTCGGCCGGCGCGATTTGGGGGCGGTGGCGCGAGGTTGACGACGGGCCTGACGAGTGGGGTCCACTGGCCAGCGAGCGCGGACGAGCGAGGGAGGCAGCTGACGGGTGGGGCCGTGGCGTCGGGCGCGCGCGCGAGGGGAGGCAGTCGGCGCCGACAGGTGGGGTCAGGCTGTCAGCCTAAGGCTAGCGAGGTAACGGGCTGGGCCGGCCGGGACAGAGAGAAAGGAGGGAGAGGGCCCAATACTGTTTGAAACTATTTTCTGATTAAAAATAATTGCAGAAATTGATTTAAAATAATAGGGCCACTTCCCTGCTTGGTAAAAATTTATAAAAATTCTCAAAAATACATCTTGGTCTTAGGATCATGCACAAAAAGTTTCACCTCCTAATTTGGCCATCTACTCTATGTTGTAGTTCAATTTGGTATAAAAGGGTATTTAAAGTATTTTCAGAAATATATATTCCAGGAAATTGAATTTAATAATATTTTTATTGTATTGAAAATTTGGGGTGTTACATGACACAACTAAATGTTTTGTCATAGAAATGAAAGGAAATTTTATGATACCGTTTTATATAAGTCCAATGGACTTAATAAGTTTTTAGTAAGGGTATCTGAAATTTAATTAGACTATTAGAAAATTTTGGGTTTAAGAATAATGTAGAAGACAATTGTGTTTGTGCTAAGTTTAAGAATGGGGGATTTATTTTCCTAGTTTAGCATGTGGATGACATTCCGCTTTCAAGTGGTAATGTCCATCTACTATTAGAAACTAAGAAATATTGTCCTCTAATTTTGACATTAAGTATCTTGGAGAAATTTTCCTATGTGTTAGGATTGGAGTTTCTCTAAGATGTCATTAAGGGGGTATTAAGATTATCGCATACGGCGTACTAGAAGATATACTGATAAAGTATATAGTATGCATGCGTGTAAGCTATCGCCTGATCCGATAGTCAAGGGTGATAAGTTGGGAACTTTTAGTATCCCAGGAACCAATATGAGATCGATCAAATTAGATTGGTTCCATATGCTTCTGCTGTCGGAAGCCAATGTATGCTCAATTATGTACTCGCCCTGACTAAGTTTATACCGCCAGAATGCTTGGCAGATATCAGAAAATCCAGAAGTAGATCGCTGGATTAAAATTAAGAAAGCCTTGAGATTCATATAAGGCACAATGACCTCATGCTAAGGTATGAAAGATTAAATAACCTAGCGATTGCGGGTTATTCAAATTAAGACTCTGCGAGATGATGAATACTAAGTAGTCCACATTAAGTTATGTATTCACACTCGCAAAGGGAGTTGTGTCGTGAAAAAGCTCCAAACAAACTATGACGGCATCTTCCACGATGTATGCCAAGTTTGTAGTATATAATGAGGTCACCGGATAGGCACTATATTTTTAAGAAATTTATTCTGGTTTTAAGAGTGGTCGACAGCATTTTAAAACCACTTAAGTTATACTGTAACAATGAGTCAACAGTATATTTCTCCTATAACAACAAGAAGTGTATTACTGCCAGACACATCTAAGTTAAATGTTATATTGTTGAGGAGAGAATCCAAGATCAAACAATAAGTAGAGCATATAAGTACCAAGCAAATGCTTGCGGATCCGCTCATAAAAAGGCTTACCTCCCACTGTGTTCAGAGAACACTTAGTCGACGTGGTTTTAAGGAAAGCCTATGATCTATGGATTTATAAGGGACCCAAAATAAGTTGAGATTCTGTTTCAGAATGGAGAGGTGTATTGTAGTTGTTGAGTCACGTAGTACGTAACTGACTAATGTGATGCAGCATGCTCGATGCATTTATTTATAATGAAATAGATATTATATTAAGTGCAGTTTAAGAACTAAGTAGAGATCTGGGAGGAGAATGTTAGCTACAGATCTCCCGGGAGGAGAGGGGGACTAAGTCCCTCTCCTCCCCGTATGCACAAAGGCCATGTGCATGCGTCTGATCCGAGCGCATTGATCGGGAGCGCCCAACAGAATTCTGTTAGGGCCCCCTGTTGCGCGGCACTATAAATAGGAAGAGGCAGAACCCATGAAATGGTTGCTGCATTCGTGCTCCTCTGCCCCTACCCAAAACAAAGACCTAAACCGATCTAAGTGATTGTGCCGAAGCAACGGAAAGGCTCCCTGACCTCCACCGCCGTTCGCCGGATTTCGAAGCCACAGCACCGACCATGGTGTCCTCTCCGTCAATCAACCTAAAAGGTAACCCTAAGCCCCTACTGGTCTAGCCCTAGCGATCCTAAGCCCCTTAGTAATTCTATCAGAACCATCACGTCGCCGACACAGCTAGCGCCGAGTGGGGTTCGCCGAGTGTGGCACTCGGCGAAGCCTTTGCCGAGTGCAAAAGAGGCTTCGCCGAGTGCCCTAGACACTCGGCAAACCCTCACAGTCCCGTAGTGGCAAGACTGCGCTCGTAGAGAGGGCTGCAGCGGCCTCCTCCCCCGCACTACGTCGCCGGCGTGCCGGGCTCCTTCTACGCCAGGCTCTTCCCGTGCAACAGCGTGCATCTCTTCCATTCCTCGTTCAGCCTCATGTGGCTCTCTCCCAGGTGAAGCTCGCTCGCTCGAGCTCGATCGAGGGGCTCCTAGTTAGCTTGCACGAGCATGAGTACAATAATACTAGAATCTGATCGACATTTTATGCTTGATTTTGAGCTCACCGGTGATGGCATGCTGGACAGGTCCCTGAGCATCTTGACGGCAGCATGAACGAAGGCAACATCCACATAGCGGCGACTACGCCGCCATCGGTGACACGGCTGTACCGAGATCAGTTCGAGACAGACTTCTCGCGGTTCCTCCAGATGCGGTGCAGAGAGCTTGTGCCTGGTGGCCGCATGGTGCTGACGATTCTTGGAAGGCGGAGAGATGAAGTGGTCACCGCGGGAGGGATGACCACCGTGCTCGATCTGCTTGCGCAGGGGATGCGCACTCTTGTGGCCGAGGTATATATACTTACATTACGGTGGTGTATGATTCTGTATCGGAATGGAAGCAAATCAATTCATTCCACTTCTTCCACCCCAAAATATATATAACAATCTTTAGATTTGTACCCATAATACCCTTCTTAAGGTGTTTAAGGTGGATGAGTCTAGGTTTGGAAGTGGTTGGGTAAAGTAATAAATAATAATGCCAATGATAATATAAGGTAAATTATATTACGAACTATTCAATTGTTTCGATGTAATTGTTAAGATTAAAGCCAATGATCGATCTATTACCTTCTAAGTAATAGGTTGTTACACTTGATTTTCTGTGCATATATTGTAAATTTTCAGGCTGAATTTTTAATTAGTTGCGCTGACTTTTCAATTATCCATCGGTCACAAAGTATTTTAATTTTACTTTATTTTTAATCCTAACTAAAATTAATTGTTTAAATTAATTTAAAGTATTACTTCTTAGGAGGTAAATATTATACTGTAACATAGCCCTCTTTAATCTGTACTACTATACAACAGCGACGTGTCGACAAGGAGAAGTTGGACTCCTCCAACTTACCAATTTACAATCCTTCGGCTGAAGAACTGAAGCACCTAGTGAAGAAGAGTGAGATGCTCGTCATCAGCGACATCCAGCTCAATATCACTAGGCACATTGAGAACGAGGTCGAGAAGACCACTCTTACAGTCATTTCAATGTCCTTACAAGAAGGCATTCATTATTATTAGTAGCGGGTTTTGAACTACCACCGATTAATAAAAACTAATAGCTCGTAACTAGCGGTGTCGGTTGAGAAACTGACACTAATAGTAGATTATTAGTGGTGATTCTTATCACAAACCGACAATAATGATAGAACTATTAGTGTCAATTCATAATACACTACAACAAAACAAGCAATTTCCGTCGGCCAAAGCCGACGGAAGTTAGGCTAATTCCGACGGAAGAAGCTAACTTCCGTCGGCAAAACTCTAATTTCCGTCGGCATTTGGCCGACGGAGATGTTTCGACGGAAATTGATTAACTTTCGTCGGCCAAAAAGCAGCCGATGAAAGTTCCGAGACTATCTTCCGTCGGCTGTTTTTTGGCCGACGGAAATTATTTTTTTTTTTTGCTTTTTCAGTTTATTCCAGCAACAAATATAACTTCCGTCGGCTGTGTTTTGGCCGACGGAAGATTTTTTTTTTTGCTTTTTCAGATTATTCCACCAACAATATAGCAGCTATATATTGGTTACATTTTTTTTCTTTTTTGCTTTGTCCGTTCTTTCACAGAGTGCAGCATATATTCTTTTTTCTTTTTCCTGTTCTTTCATAAGACATTTTTGACAAAAGAAGCATTAACAAACTTGGTTTTTTGAGCACAAACATAGGTCCATCAGACTGCATGTACACACAAACACAACAATACATAGGCACACCAGACAACCAAAGAACTTAGCAGTAAAACATGACACACTTCAAGTTTTCGTTAAGAACAGATAGCAACTTCATTTCCAGCGACTCTGGAGCTGTACGGACTGCCTGGTAGAAGGCCACGGCTAATTGCAGCTCCACTCGCCATCGATCCACTATCAGATGTCTCTGGCTCCATGTAAAAGAGAGATTGGAAGGCTGCCAGATGAGCCTAGTACGCAGGGGCACTGCAAACAACCAGCAGATGGATAAAATTAGACAAAAAATAGTTCTGTTAAATGTACGAGTCAAAATAGATCACCCAAAAGCCCGAAATAGATTGTATGTGTGCCCACAACTAACCAGACATTATGTTTCCACTTCTGTCAACATTATCTTAATTTGAATGAAATGTCAGAAAATATAGGGAGTTAACATAACAGGGAACTCACTTCATGAGCTCCTCATACCAAAATCTTTGCAACAGAAATGCATATTGGAGATCGAGGTCCTTTAGAGCAGTGGTTTCATCAATCTTCTGCTCAGTTATGTCGATAGTCTGACCATGTGAGGAACCTTTTCAGATCAAAACGCCTATGGATCTTATATTCCGAACGACAAAAATTGCCCATTATAATGAACCGGACCTAGTTGTATATGCTGACATAAGTTCAAGAGGAAATAATGTGCATTCAAATATAATACTACATCCGTTCCAAAATATAAGACATGCATCCTTGCTTTCAGAAAAGTCAATATTTATAACTTTTTACTAATAGTTAAGCTAAAAATATTTAGTTTTAATGTTATGCATGCTATATAGTTAAACAGAGGTAGTAATAGTTAATAAAATTAAATGAGTTATGTCTCTCCATGGGATCATTGCTTACCTTGGGGCAGCCAGCTTGTTTTATGCAATGTGTGCTGTAAAACCTTGTCAGTAAAGTTGACTTATATTGAGGAACATGTTCAAAGAAGAGCACAAACTGACCTTCACTTCGGACTTCTTCACGGTTTTAATCATGAACCGATCGTCCTGTGTGATGAAGAAGCAGCTCTCGCTCTTGCCCGGGGATGCCAGCTCCCTAGCATCACTCAGCAGCAACATGGCGATAATCACATCAGTCTGGAACCAAAAACTTAACAGAGGAGGAAACCAGCAGATTTCCCCACCGAATATCTGCAGCCTCAGCGGGGTCAACCCCGAACAGCTTCCTCAGCTCCGGTGTCCCGTGCGGATGGCCTCCTCGGGCTCCTAGACTCCTCCACGTCCCCCCTCTACGGCCTCAGCAGCGGCGACGTCATCATCCAGAAGTGCGGCGGCGGCGGCACTGCCTTCGCGCTGTAGCTGCGGTGGAGTGGTGCGGCGATGATCCCGCGGGTGATGTCGCCGGCCTTGCCGTCGCACTCCCAGATGCATATCCTCGGCACAGCACATAGAACGGCGCCGCTCCGCCGGGCACCTCTCCGCCGCGCCACCCAGGTCTAGGCCTAGGTCCGTGACGAAGAGGTGCGGAGGTGGCGACCGGGAGGTGGGGATGTGCGGAGGCGGCGACCGGGAGGCGGGGATGCGCAGAGACGGCGGCCTGGAGGCGGGGAGGCGAGGCAGGGAGGCGGGAGACGGCGGCCTGGAGGCGGGGAGGCGGGAGGGGGGAAAAACCTAGGTTAGGCGCGGTGGGAAGAAATAGAGCGCGGTGGGAAAAAATAGGGTGCGCTGAAATATCTTTCGTCGGCCACCTTTAAAGCCGACGAAAGTTAATTAACTTCCGTCAGCCACAGTGAAAACCGACGGAAGTTAAGCTAACTTCCGTCGGCTCCTACAGGCCGACGGAAGTTAATTAACTTCCGACGGTTTTCAGAAATGCCGACGAAAATTAAAAAAGCCGACGAAAATTTATCATTTTCTTGTAGTGATAAGAACCGACACAAATAACCTCCCAAATTAGCACCGATAATTCTGGACTATCATTGTTGGTACTTATTATGAACCAATAATAATAATAATAGAACTATCAGTGCCAATTCATAATAAGAACCGAATAGTCCACTATATGGGTTTCTGAGATAATCCGGCACTAATTAGCCTTTTGGTCTGTATGCTTAATGAGTGTTTCAGTTTATATAACAATATATGTGTTATATGTATGTGTATCCTTAATTGATCATTTTTTAATTTTTTTTCACTTCGAACCATGATTGTAATCGCTTGCTTGTGTGCATCGGTTGACTTACTTGGTTGTTTGTATGAGGAGGAACATAATGAAATGGTTCTTGGATGTGGTATTGTTGTTTGGTTCGAGAGATGAGGTGAAATCAAGTTGAACCGTGTGATACTAAATTTTTTTGTCGAACCCATTCCATTCCTCCTCGTACACAAAACCAAACACTATCTTAAGTGGCTAACAACTATAATATGTTTATTAACTATGATTGACTTTTTTGGATATACTAGCAAGTGCATGTGTCCGCTTAAAATGAAATTTCAAATAAAATTTTGTGACGGTACACCCATTACCTCTTAGGAGGTAATACTTCGGATTAATTTGGATCATTGATTTCAGTTAGGATTAAAAATAAACTAAAATCAAAATACTTAGTACCAACAAATAATTTGAAAGTATATGCAAAAAATTGGAAAGTTAGCACAAAAAATTGTAAAGTTTACGTAGAAAAATCAAAGGTTACATATTACCTTTTAGGAGGTAATAGGTCACTATCTTTAATCCTAGTCATTATATCAAAATAAATAGATGGTTCACAATATTTCCGGAGTAACATAAAATTTTCCTAATAACTATCCCTGGCAAATGTGATAAAATTGCCAAAAACTGTATAAATGTAGAATAAAGAATAGCTCATATGCAGGGAAAATATGATACATACCAAATCCCAATACAGAATAGGATACCTAAATCGCATCAATCATCTTATTTAGTTAAGACTTAAAATATGGAATATTTATGAAGATTTGGTATTATTCAATTAATATAAGTGCATGTAAATATAAATCTTGATTAATGACTCGTATTCAACTCTAACGAATCTTATGGTGTATTTGGTTGAGCCGTAGATTCTAAAATGACTATTATGAGCTGTGAGCTTTGGAAAAGTTGTTATAAGCTATGAGCTGTAGAAAAGTTGAGAAGCTGTTTGGTTAGAATAGTTAACAGATTTATATTTTGGTAGTTCATGATGTTTAGTTACATTATTAATGTGTAATTTTACGTGTAAATCATTCAAATCATGAAATTTTGTAATGTTTATGCTAAAATTATATATTTTTAAATTGCACTAAAATGATATATTTTACTAAAATTTCATTTTTAAAAAAAAAATTACAGGAACTGATATGTTTTAATAGCATGGTAGGTAATATTCATTTAAAGTTGAGCTAAGAAGTTGTGAAATCAGGTATTAATCTAGGTTATACCAGTTTTCAAATTTGTACTACGAGAATCTGCAGATTCCGAAACATATGGGTGACCAAAATAGTTGTTTGATTCAGATTCCAGCTTTTGAGCCAAGAAGTTGGTTCAAAAATCTGAACCAAATAGGCCCTTAACTTATGATTATATCGAAAAGCTTTGTTATTATTATGGGTTGTTGTTTAGTATTCCTTTTTAAATAATTTCATTGATTTTTTTATCGTAAAATTATTTGTTTTATTCAAAAAATAAAATATCATTTATTTTGTTATAATTTGTTTTATTGTTAAAGTTACTCTAAGCATAACTTATATTTTTTATATTTACACAAGATTTTTGAATAAAATAAATGATCAAATATTGACGCAAAAATCAACAACGCTATTTTTTAAAAAAATGTGTTTGAAAAAGTCATTCACTTCTCCCCACTGATAAGATTGAGCGGTTGACCGTTTCTAATTGAAAAGGTCAACTTTTGTGGAACATGTCACATCATTTGGCAAAACCGTGTACAATACGAGCAAATCCACTAATCCTAGTCACACGCTCACACACATGGTACACGCGTGACGACACTTCGAAGCAAGTTTGCTGTAAGATGTTTATTTAAGCATCTATGTACCGGAGATTGGAGATGGCCTTAGGGAGGAATTAAAAGAAAAGAGTTTCAAATTAGCAGGAACAACAAATTCTTTATTCGTTAGGATGAGTAAACTTCATAGAAATAGTAGTGTTTGAAATTTATCTCAAATACAATAATATAATATTTATTAAATAGCACGTTTACCTTAAACTATTTATGATGCTTTGAATTTTATTACTTACTGTTTAGTAAGTCGCATAATATTGTAATTTATGACCGGATTTGATATTTCGGAACAATGAATCTGGATAGTACCAATTTCTAGATTCGTTGTACTAAAATATCAAATTCAGTCTTAGGGGGTGCTTGTTTCCTCTAATCTAAAATTTAGTCTCGTTACATCGAATGTTTAGATATGGAATGTTAAATGTAGACTATTTACAAAACTCATTAATAATCGGTGAATTATTCGCGAAACGAATCTAATGAGCCTAATTACAACATGATTTGACAATGTAATGCCACAATAAACATTTGCTGAGCATGGATTAATTAGGTTTAATAAATTTGTCTTATGAATAATCTTCTGATTCTACAATTATTTTTATAATTAGTTCATGTTTAGTTCTTCAAATTAATATCTAAACATACGATATGACATAGACTGAACTTTAGTCCATGAAACCAAACACCACCTTAAATCATAATATTATATAGTACAAAGTGAGTATTAATTATTACTAATACCCAACCACTTCTAGGTCCGTATGCATCCATCACGAGAAAGATATTATAATCTTTTTGCATATATGTCTTCTTAATACATATAACTAAGCCTAAAAATAATAGGTTAAAATAATAGGTTAAGGTGGGGGCTTGGCCTATTAGAACTAATCGTCGATAACAAAGTTATATTTTCTGAAAAAATCATTTATTATAGCTGTATTTAGAACATGTACCTAAATTTATAATAAATTCTATAAAACTGGTTAGTTGTACTTGTATAAATTTTACACTTTTTGGAGAAATATTTGCACGTTGACTACCAATTATGTCTGCCCAATTAGCTGCTCCCTCAATCCACTAAATACTTTACTTTTAATAATTTTTAGATATATTAGTAATATACATAAATATCCCATATCCATATCCCTTAAATTACTCATGCTATCTCTAATTTTCAGCCAAATTAATTAGATATTATATTATTTGGTATATTAAGACTATTAATGAATATGTATTAAAAAGTTATATAAAAATTATGTATTTCTAAGGCACATTTTGATAGCTAAATATCAAATAAGGGTGAAGACATTTGATGCTAAGGGCATATTTGTTTCAACTTCCAGTAATTAAAGATTCTCGTTAGCTAGCTAGTCTGAGTAGCTGTTGTTTTTTAACTTCTAGATTCTAGTTTATTTTCTGGATTCTGCAGCTATTGATTGTTACAATCTAAATTTAGAATCTAGACTGTTTGTTTCCGCATCAGATTCTAGAAGTAGTTACAGCTGTTAGAAGCTGAAACAAACAAGGCCTAAATATCAAGGGGGATTTGATTTATACTCTATCTTTAGATGAAAATTGAAAATTTATCTTTCATATATCAATAATACGTAGTGCTCCGATCAATAACACGTGAGTTAGTAAATCTTGAATTTAATTTATGATTAATTTTTTTCAAATATCAAATGTGTGTGGGACCAAGGAAGTAATATAAAGGGGCCCAGCCAATCTCCAGCTTCGGAAGCCCACGGCCGAACAGCCTCCCTTCTCGTCGCCGACCGAGCCCACGATGGCCGCCGCCGGCTTGGCCGACGTCCCGACCTGCCGCGACCTCCCCGCCGCCGTCTCCGCCTTCGCCGACGCCTTCGTTGACTTCGCAGTCTCCGGCATATTCTTCCCCACCGCCACCGCATCCACCCCCTCACCTCCGACGACGACGACGACGACGACGTCCCCTCCGACCACCTTCCTCCCGTCCCCCTCTCGCCTCGTCGCCATCGGGGACCTCCACGGAGATCTCCCCAAGTCCCTCGCCGCGCTCCGTCTCGCCGGCCTCGTCCCGCCCTCTAATGGCGCGGACGCCCCTTCCACCTCCTGGTCCGCCGGCCCCACACTCGCCTTGCAGCTCGGCGACATCCTCGACCGCGGCGGCGACGAGATAAGGCTACTGTACCTCCTCCGGCGCCTCAGCCTCTCCGCCGCCGAGAAGGGCGGCGCGCTGCTGCCCATCCTCGGCAACCACGAGATTATGAACGTCTACGGCGACTTCCGCTTCGCGACGCCCCAGGGGCTCAAGGAGTTCTCCGCTTGGGCCGCGTGGTACCGCGCCGGCCTCGCCATCAAGCGCCGCTGCAGCGACCTCGACCATCCCAAGAACCCCTTCCTCGGCGTCCCCAAGGCCTTCCCCGGTATCAAACCCGAGTACTGGGACGGCATCCGCTCCCGCCTCGCCGCGCTCCGCCCGGACGGACCCATCGCGCGGCGGTTCCTCGCCGACCTCCCCACCGTCCTCGTCGTCGGCGACTCGGTGTTCGTCCACGGCGGCCTCCTCGAGGCCAACGTCGAGTACGGCCTCGAGCGGATCAATGCGGAGGTCAGCGAATGGATCCGGGGGAGAGGGGTCCCAATGCCGGGGTGCCGGAGTATGTGTGTGGCCGAGACGCGGTGGTCTGGCTCAGGAGGTTCTCCGAGGGCTTCAATTGTGATTGCCAGAGGCTGGAGGGGATTCTTGGGATGATCCCAGGTGCAAAGAGGATGATAATGGGACATACAATTCAGACTGAAGGGATCACTGCGGTGTGTGGCGCGCAGGCGGTGAGGGTGGATGTAGGATTGTCTAGAGGCTGCGGGAATGGGCTGCCAGAGGTGCTTGAGATCAATGGAGGCGGCACAGAGGTGAGGATAATCACAACAGATCCTGCAGATGCGTGGCAATACCGGAAGCAGAGGGAGGTGAAAAAGGCCGCCACCGTTGCGGCAGTGAAGGAGAAGAAAGGGGAGGAAAAGGATGGACTTGCATTATTGGTAAGGGAGAGCCATGGGTTGAAAGTGGTACAAGCTAAAGCTTAGTTTAGTGGTAACTTGAGGACCATTAATTGAGATTGCCCTGGTAAATTGGGGTGATGAGTGGGTAACCAAGACTAGAACTGGGAGGAATTGAGATATTAGAAACTGTTAATGGATTCAATAATGGACATCTTCAAAAAAATGGAAAAGGAACCATGATTGCCATTATCTACAATACTGCTGATAAGTACAATTCTTGGTCATTGCACAAAATTAGTTCTTTATGATTAGTTGTGCATGTATGTGTTGGATTTTGATTGTTATTACCAATCTGGATTCCAGTTGGATGAAAAGCCCTAGTGTCAACAGGACTATCTCTGAAATTATCGTGTACAATTGACTATGTTCATTGTTCAGGGTATCACTAGTTGAAAAGGAATAGCCATGTTCACAGTGTGTCAAGCCTTGATTTGCATGTGGCCTAGCTCAGCCTACTGTTTTGACTCCTGAGTTGAACTCTGATTCTTGTCAGGAACATAAGGGTTCAGCAATTCATACATTATCATTATTCTTTTTATATTTTTATCAACCTTTCCAGTATGTTTGAGCATACAGTATAATTGATGCTTGGTGTCGGTACAACAAACAGTGAACAAAGCATCAAATGGCTAGAAAGTGTGGGAGACCATCTCCAATCAATGGAAGACTACTGTAACTCAGCAATGTCTTGAAACATCATGGAAATAATCCAACATTATCTTGGATACTGAAACTGATAAGATAAGGGGGGAGGATCGAAGGGTTTACTTTAGTGTTGGGTTAGGGGGGAGGAGGGTTGATTTGGGTGGGTGGCGGTGTGCTCTACGATTATCTAAAGAGGGGAGACACCCAATGGGGATGGAGCAACCTCACATAAGGAATGTGTGGTTCATGGATTGAATCCAGTGCATCATGGATGTGATCTAGCTTGTGAACAGGACTTTTTTGGCTATCTAGAATTTTGAACTGAAGGCATTGTACACATCATTCCACTCTCTTTATTGCTATTCAGCATCAGTCCAGCAAATACAGATTTATGTAGGGAGGAAGACTATGCATTTGTAAAGAGTTATTTCAGTCATTCAGTGGAATAATACTTGCCTTGTCATAGTAATGTAGTGCATCTTTCTACAGCCAGGCAAGAAATTCTGCTTATGTAACCCTGGTTTTTTAATTATTCTGCTATGTCACCCTCAAAAGTGTAGTTTATGGTGTAACATATGTCAAGGCATCAATGCTGTATGACTGTATTTTCTAAAAAGAAAAAATGTTTTAAGTAAAGCATTTTTCTTTAATGAGATTGAATTTTTCTTTTCCTTCATTTCCAAATTATTACAGATATCAATAACTGAACGTTTGGAACTCTTGCATATCCTACTCATCTGTGAGAAATTTAATCCCATCATAGTCACAGGTCTCTCCTCTTGTGATGTTGGAATTGGATAAATATACTAGTGTGATCATGTCTTGGAACAGCAAGGCTACTCATCTGTGAGAAATTTAATCCATTGTAGTCAAAGATCTCTCCTCTTGTGATGTTGGAATTGGATAAATAGACTGGTATGGTCATGTCTTGGAACAGCAAGTTGACAAGGAAAAGGACCTGGAATGTGATTAGCATTTGTGGGCTCTCAAATTTTCCACCAGTTTTCTCACTTGATTGGTTGTTGAATTAGTCTTCTGTTCCCATGCCTCTCTTGTCTTGATCTTTACCCAGTCCAGGCATGATGCTTTCCATGTTTCTTCCACGAATTTTCTCATATGTAACACGCATGCGATGTGGACATCCTATTATTCGTCAATGTGTTTCTTCTCGGTAGCGATGAAAACGAAGCGGAAACGAACGAAAATAAGTGTTACCGTATCTCTAGTTATAGATATTCAGAAATGGATATGAAAACAGATATCATTGGAAACAAATATTGAATAAGGAGTGAATATGGAGTAGATATAAATACCAAACCGAATATCAATCGGAATTATAAAAAACCCTTAATATATGAAAAAATACGATAAATCAATAAATAGGTTCAATTTACACACATATTAATAAAGGATAAATACATACAATATATATTGTTTGTTTTTAACAAATAATTATATATTAATTTAAATTAAATTGTTTAATATTCTATGAATATAATATAGTTTAAAGTTTTATATAATATGAAAAAGTAAAAGCTAATATTTTATATTCAGTTTCCGTATCCGTTTTTATTGGGAATCGTTGTTCCGTTTCCGCTTAAAAAAATTGTTTTTATTTTTACTCCGAGATATTCCCTATATGTTTTTGTATAATCCTCTTATTTCCGTTTTTTTCTAGAACGGATCAAACTTTTCGTTCCGTTTTCATCCCAACTGGATGATTAGGACACCTTGCAGCATCCACTGATTTGTCGTCCTGTGCTTCCAAAGGGTGTGGTCACTTTCTTAATTTATGTGGCGTATGAGTTTAAGTGTGATAGCATTGACAAATCTTGAGTAGAGATGAAAATGGATAGCTAGGGATAGATATTAGTTATTTCATATTATTTTCATATTGTTTTATTGGATTCGGATTCAGATACTCTAAATATGAATACAGTTATAGGTTTTTATCAAAACAAGAAAATTGTCTGATAGATAACCAATGTTCTCTAAATTTAGATTTTTAAAAATTTCAAAATGTTTAAAAATATCCCCTTTATTTTTAAAATTCTAGAAAAAAATCGCTTTTTAACCTTCAAAATCACCTACCTTCTAAACAGAATATTTTTTATTTTCACTTTTTTATCCTCTTTTCTTGCTCCTCTCCTTTTTTTTTCTTTTTTGGGTCTGTTTGGTAGAGCTTCGTATACTGAAATCACACTGAAACTAGAGTGGAGCACTTGAAGCTGGCTAGATCTGCTTCACCACTTTAGTTTATTTTCTTGAGCATTCTCAATGGAAACCACTCCCAGAAAAAATGTTTAGCTTAGTTCCATTCTAATTTCATAAAGATAAAAAAAACTGAAATTAGAGTCCCGTTTCTCTTTCCCTTTTTCCTCTCCCTTACTTTCTCTTTCCCTTTTCTCCGTCTTTTCTCTCTCTCGCTCGCGGGTCGCTGGCATTAACCACGCGACGTAGGGGTGCCGGCCGCAGTGGCGGACCTAGGATTTATTTATTGGGGGTACAGAAACAGACCACAAACCATACATATAATATACCAAAAATTGATTTGACAACAACGATAAACTAAATTGATGATAAACATTCAATTTAAATACACATATATCAAAATAATTTATATCATATTCTCAACATAGTGAACCAATATAATTTCTAATGAATAATGATAAAACATAAGAAAAAATAAAACTTCTTCCATCTAGATAGGGTAGCAGTTAGTAGACGTCGTCGTGACCACCATGCCAACCACCAAGGTGGTGGTCTACACCTTGTGACCAGTGGGTATGTTTGACAAATTACATTGGATGATACCAATAAAATATATTCTATAGAGGATAGTCAAATTTACTTATACCACACTCAAACAGGCAACTTTCACAGTTATCCTGGAGATCAAATCAATATAAGAAAATTTGTAGCACCTTTATAACAAATCATAGAAAAATATATCTTAGACTATCATGTAACAAGATGATTCTTTATTTTTCCAGGAGCTTATTTAAAATAACTAAAAAAACTATAATAGAATTATATGAAATAAACACTACTTTTCAGCGGTACGTAATGACGTAGCGATATTCGTTGACTATTAGGAATATATGAGAGAAGATGAATAAAGTTAGCTAGTTAGAAAAATAGATTATTGGACTAACTATTAAATTATTAGACTATATTTTAACCCAATTAAAACACACGTATACATATATATATATACTAAAAATTTTGCAAAAAAATTTGGGGGTACAAGTGTACCCCCATGCCCCACGCTAGGTCCGCCATGGCCGGCCGAGAGCGGGGCGTTGCGCGGCGGCGCACTAGCCGATCTAGGGCCGCGCGGGCGAGGCGGAGCGCTGGCCGAGGCGGCCAGGTGGCGCGCAGAGCGGAGCGGAGAGCAGGGCGGGACGACGTGTAGAGCGAGGCGCCGGCCGGAGCGAGGCGGCCCGAGGGCCAGAGCAGGATGGTGGCGGCCTGGCGGGTCGGTTGTACCGATAGCTTTTATTTGAATTTGAATTTGTATACTAGCGATATCATATCTATTTTCTTATCAAAAAACGATAATATTGAAAAAAATCTGAATCTAAATCCGTATTCAAAAAAGTTTATTTAAAAAATTCAGCTCCAAATCCATTTTTCAGATTTGGATATAAATTATTCAAATCATTTTCACCCGTAATCTTTATTAATCTAATGTATTTTTTTTATTCATATCTATATTATTCCCATTATATTCGGGATCAAACAAAAATATAGAGTAATAAAATTCAAGTTGGGCCTTATACCTGCGTTTGGGTCATTAGATATGGATAGGGTCAACCATATCCAATTAGCTGTTTAGTTGGAAGGCAAAAGTAGATAACATAGTCACCGAGAGGAATATTCTTTTAATATGCTGGATAGAGGAATTTAGAAGTATTTTATGGATGAGCTCATTAGTTATTACACATTTAATTTTTTATTTATAAATATTCAAATGATTTTTACCCCCCAAATTAATTAATTATTCAATTTACGATCTAATTATTGATTACAATTTAATATATAAAATAAGATCTCGTGTTGATTATATTTTTATTAAAAATATAATTAACAAGTGGGTCTTACTAAATTTCAGCTTATCTCATCCAAATTATATACAACTAACCAAACAAAAATTTGTCTTATCTCATTCATTCAACCAAATATCTCACACGTATTATCTCATCCATAAATCCATGGATAAAATCATCTTATCTATCCTCGCCCTCAAATAAAACTGACCCTACAAGCATATTTGAGAGTGGCTCTAAAAATTGACACTCTATATAGTTTTTTAGAATTTATTTTAGGATACAAATCACTTTAAATATGTTTCTCTTCAACCAATTCTTTAAATTGTAGTTTTATGAGTATGCTCCCTAAAAATAAGGAGTGAAAGGATTAATTTTAGAAAACTTTTATTTTTGAGAGCCATTTATAATATCAGCTGGAGTTGGTTTTTGTTCTAATCTCTAAAAAATTTCAGAAGAGAGTTTTTTTACTATTTCTCTTAAGGTCTGTTTGGTTCGTTTGGGAGCCTACAATTTTAGCTCATTTCTTGGGGGTTGGCCGGGATTAACTAAAATCCCGACCCATCCCTAAGAAATGGCTCGAGATTGTGGACTCTCAAACTAACCCTCAAAGATGCTCTAATTCCGCTTCGATGGTTTTAATAGGTAAATGACTAATGGTTGTTGTTGATTTTTGAAAATCTAAACTAATGATATATATTTTACATAATAAAATTATGTGGTATAAAAGTTACTTTATAATTTAAGTTGGTATGTTATATGATTTTTTATTTTAAAATTAATAATCAAATTATATCTACTTTGATAAAAAATACGTACCTAGTATCAATATAGGGTGGTGCCATAATCTCGTCGCAGAAAGAAGAAAAATTAAAAAAAAAGAAAAAAGGAAAAAAAAACACGAACATGTGGTTTTTATTTACTTTCGATCCGTATTCCCTTTTGAAAAGATTTTGCAATTCAAAAAATTTCTAAATTTAAAGAATCTTTGTTATCTACTAGATAATTTTCCTTTTCCGATAAATATACTCTCGTACTCAATAGTGTTCTCTTTTTTTTACCGTATTTGAAGTATTACACATCCATAAAAATATAAGAACAAATATAACAGTACTGATATATTCTCTCCATCGAAAATTTTTACCTATTACTTTTTACATCAAGAATAATAATACATTAAATAGTACTACTATTACATTAAATTTTTCATATATTTATTATAATACATTAAATAGTACTAAGAATTAGCCCACTTTTCCGTGGGATCAATACCTATTCGGTGGATTTTTTTTCTGTGCAGAGAACCAAATTTGATCTGGTAACCCGAGGATTTTCAGTACAAGAGGATAATAATGAAATAAAACAATATTTTTCCTTTTTCTGATCATAGAGGAGCCGTATGAATTACATAGATAAAACTACATGGTTAGTACTATAAACAAAATTTGAGTCTAGAGTCTAGGTAAATTATAAATAGATAGTAGATTTTTGAAAAAAAAACTAAAAGTGTAATATGTAGTACTCTCTCCCCGTTCACTCTTAAACGACACAGTTGATTTTTATCTCAACGTTCGACTATTCGTTTTATTTAAAAAATTATACAAATATGCAAAAAATATAACTTATACTTGAAGCACTTTCAGTAATAAAACAAAATATAGCAAAATAAATGATATTTCAAAAAAGTTTTTATCTCTAAACAACAACTAATCCAATTGGAAAAATAGAATTAGTATTGATACGTAAAAAAATACCTAGTATAAATTTTCTCCTGGGCGGTCTCTTCCTCCTCCGCGCTCCACACCTCTCCCCTACCCGCCGATCCCTACGCCGCCGCCGCCGCCGGAGGCCCTACCGCCTCTGCCGATCCCTAGAGCGCCGGTCTCCGCCGCCGCCGGATCCCCCCGTGTTTGGGCCTCTGCCTCCTGCCGATCACCTGGTCTCAATCCTCCTCCTGTCGTAATCGACCCTTTCCGCACGTGGATTTCCCACTCCGACGTATTCTACAGGTGATTTCCCTCGATTTCAATGTAGCTGCCATTGTTCGCTACATATTACACCAGTATGTGATGTCTGCCATGCATGTGTAACGAGTATATCGTAAGAACCCTAGCCCAGTATTCTTATTGTATTTTCTGACTTCTGAATTGGTGCTGCCTGTTTTGGTTTCAGTGTTCTTGATTAAAATCTGCTATATTAGTTACATTATCGATCCAATATACTTTTATAATTCCAACTTCCAACAGGGAAATATAAACCTTTCATCTTCTAACCGAAGCATATCTGGTGTAGGATCTTCAGAGGGTACCCAAGTAGTCTGTCAAGATCTTTTAAAATTTGGAAAGCGAGATAGTCTGTCAAGATCTTTCAAAATTTGGAAAGCGAGATAATGGATGACAATGTGGAAAACTATAACGATGTCTTAACACATGATTGCTTGTTTTCTATATTTAACAAGCTTGAAAATCAGTTTGACAAGAATGCTTTTGGCTTAACCTGTAAGAATTGGCTCGAGGTTCAAAACAATTCCCGAAGATCACTGATTTCTTTCAACGCTATAATATATGAGGGGTATTCCCGGTGCATTTCGAAGTTATTGGCCCGTTCACCTAATCTTAATTTGGTATCCCTTGGTGGGCTCACAGAACTAGCTGACTTGACTTTGTATGGACTGAGAATGTCTGGATCATTGCAGTCCCTTTCATTCTACCGCTGCTCTGGTATTACGGATGATGGTTTAGAACAAGTGTCAGCTGGATGCCCAAATCTTCTGATTGTTGAACTCTACCGCTGCTTTAATATTACAGATGAAGGTTTGGAAAATCTGTCTAAGGGCTGCCATGCTTTGAAGAGTCTTAACCTTGGTTACAGTGTAGCCATTTCGGACCGAGGGATTGCTTCAGTTTTCAGGAATTGCCCAAATATTGGCACAATTAACATATCTTATTGCAGAGGTTTATCTGGTGTTGGATTCAGAGGTTATACAAGTTCGCTTTCTTATCTAGAAGCTGAATCATGCATGCTTTCTCCAGATGGTTTGTTGGATGTAGTGAGTGGTGGTGGACTGGAGTATCTAAATTTGCACGGTTTCAGACGCTCAACTGAGCTTGATATCCTGGGTAGAATTGGTTATGCGGAAAAGCTCCGGTTTCTAAACCTCAGGAATTGTCGTTCCCTTACAGATGACTCTGTAATAGCAATTGCTAGCGGGTGTCCATTGATTGAGGAGTGGAACCTTGCTGGGTGCCCTGGAGTTGACCTCCCTGGTTGGTCTGCAATTGGATTGCGCTGCAACAAGTTGAAGATTCTGCATGTCACCCGTTGCAGAAACATTTGTGACCAAGGTTTGCAGGCTCTAAGGGATGGCTGTGTGGGCCTTGAAGTTCTGTATATCGATCGTTGTGGCAAGATTATTCCTCATGATCTTGCATTATTCAGCATTGCTAGACCCAACGTGAAAGTAAGGCCCGGTGAAATCGTCCTGCATTGGCCCCTCCATTGAGGATTTATTCCGCTTGCAATGATCAGAAACTCTGAAAGTTTAGTTAGAGCTTTAGCTTGACAAGGTTTGCAATGCTCATATTGTCACCAGCATGCTACTACAAGTCACAAGCGAGAAGAATTGTAAACAGGACCATAAATATTCAAAAGAATTGTAAGAAGCATGTTTTATCTGTGGTTTTTTTGCATGTTCTGTGTGACTGTTTATTGGTGAAACATATTACTGCTGTAAAGTCTGTTTCCTACAATTTAGTAGCTAGTTTTAAATTAGTAAATTGATATGTTTTAAACCATTGGAAGTTGAATCTGAAGTAGCTTTACTTATTTGTTAAAGGAGGGGAAAACAATCTAAAGATATATCTAAACACCAATAAGACAATATGATCTTTACTAATTCATGGTGATTCTTTTTTCATGTTTGTTTTATTCTCATTAGATTCAGGATCGAGCATAAAATATCAGAGGAATACAATTCTATGGAAATACAATAATTTCATAGACAAAGATGCGGGCTATACACGCCGAAGTGATCTACGAGGCTTCCTTTAGGAGAAGATTTTTGAAAAACTTTTGCGCAAATTAATTAAACTCGTATAAAAACTATATAAAATTCATACGCCATCAAAATTCAAAACGGCCTAAACTCCCACCGACCAAAAACCGGAACAAAACTTAGACCGGTTATTGATGCGCCAAAAGACCGGCTTTGTACCGCTTCAATCAAAGCGGCAGTTTTTCGACGAACCGGTAGTTAAACCGAAAGCTCCTGGCCCAAACGAAAAAGCCCATTTAATGGCCCAAACAAAGAGCCCATTTAATGGCCCAAACAAAAAAGCCCATCTAATGGCCCAAATCACCGTACAGTCCGGATCGCGTAATTAATACGGTTTAACTGATGAACGATGAGCCTGGAGAATAATTCGGTAGGTTTTATCAGCTGAATAGTCATTGTTGTTTTTTACTTTTGAAAATATAAATTAATAATGTACTGTATTTTTTTATAATTAAATTATGTGGTATAAAAGTACGTAGTTAGATTTATAATTACGTTGATAATAATATTATTTTTATTTTAAATTTAATAGTCAAATTATGAGTCCGTTTATTTCAGTTTCTATTAGATAGAGATTCTCAACAGTTAGCTAGTCTGAATAGCTGGTGTTTTCTAGCTTCTAATAATTTAGTTTATTTTAGATTTTGCAGCTACTAATTCTTTACAATTTGAGTACAGAATCTAGATCATTATTCCACTAGCTAGTGTTTTCTAGCTTCTGGATTCATTTTCATATTTGCAGCTACTAATTCTTAAATTCGAGTGCAGAATCTGGATCATCTATTTCCGCTAGCTGGTGTTTTCTAGCTTCTTTCATTTTTAAATTTTGCAGTTACCAATTTTTACAATTTGAGTCCAGAATCTGGATCATTTATTTCCGCATCAGATTCTAGAAACAACAAATCCAAATCTAAATTCAGAAAAAAATTAAAAATGAATACAACATAACTATATTCATCCGTATCTAATACCCCCGAACGAGTAATCCAGTTAAAAAAAATAGAATCAGTATTTTATACGTAAAAATTATATTGTTACTTCGTATAAATTTTCTCCTGTCGGTCTCTTCCTCGTCCACGCTGCCCACCTCTCCCCTACCCACCGCCCCCTTCCCGCGACCGATCCCTCGCGCACCGGCCTCCGCCGCCGCCGCCGCCGCCGCCGCCATCCCTAGAGCGCCGGTCTCCGCCGCCGCTGGATCCCCCCTGTGCGGGCCTCTGACTCCTGCCGATCACGTGGTCTCATCCTCCTCCTGTTGACCCAGCATCCCCCCCAATACATGAGAGTTCCCGCGTCATAATCGAGCCTTTCCGCACGAGGATGTCCCAGTCCGACGTGTTATACAGGTGATTTCCCTCAATTTCCTCGCTAATCTCATTCTTGGCGCTTGGCGTGGGTGTCGGCTTCGGGAGATTCGGTGCGGGCTCTTGTAGTCCCCGGTCGAATTAAAAGTACGTTCGCGTTCGCAGATGCTGGAATGTGAAGTGGATTTCTACGATTCTCGCTTTTCCCCCCTTTAGCGTGGGGATATTGTGCCTTGGTAATATTGGAATCAAGAACCAGGGATAAAGCATCTGTGCCCTCTGGATGACTTGTGTATGTTTGATTCATCTATTTAATTTGTTTTCATGTTTCTAATTCTGGAAAACTCGTCCAATCTATACCTAGTGAGAAAATTCATAGTTCCAATGTGCTATTTGTATTGCTAGTATTTCTGATTGGGGTGCCGTGCAACATTTGCGAGTAGAAATATCTATAGGTATCTTGTTATCAACAGGACTCGTGATGCTGAAATTTTGCAAGCAAAATAAATTTTGAGTAGGTCCCAAGACCTGGTAAAGGAGGAGGGAGGGTCCCTTTCACCTAAAAGGTTTTGATAAGCTTAGCAAGCTAATGAAAAACCTAGCCATTCAAATGGAGTTGAAACCCAAGACTCTACCCTAACCCACTTACTTGGGATTGAAAGGCTTTGACAAAGAAGACAATAAATTATTAAATTATAGAAGGTATAATTAGCTATCCACATGTAGTGCTTTCATGTGTTATATAAGACTTGCACAATTTTGGCAAGAGTATTATGGATGGATTTGCTGTATGGCCATGTGAAGTTGAAAACTTCGTGCTGTCACCGAGTTAGACCTTTAAGAATTAAGACCCAAAAGAAAGCTACAAGTCCAATGTAGCTTCCATTGTTCACTACATATTACACTAGTATGTGATGTCTGCCATGTGTTGGAGTATATCGTAAGAAGCATAGCCCAGTATTCTTATTTGTATTTTCTGAATCTGACTTCTGAATTGGTGCTTCCTGTTTTGGTTTCAGTGTTGAATAATATCAGCTATATTAGTTTACATTATTGATCCAATATACTTGTATATTTACAACAGGGAACTGTCTATTGAGTATTAATTATTCTTTCAACAGTGCCTCGTATTGGTGCGATTTTTCTTTATCAGTGTTGGAAAAAGCTCAAGTTGATACAGGTTGTACTAATAGAAACTGTTATCTACATTTTCTATGTAGTATCATATATTTAGCTCTATTTGCGGTAGACACCTTGTTACAATCTTATTTGTGTTTGTTTCTTATTAGCGCTGAGATGAGGTGAATTTTCTGGTTGTTTGTAAGAACTCTTGTTTATCTGTTCCATAATTTCTCTGGCAATCTTGAATTTCCCAAATATGCTCTTATATAATTCTGATACCACATTTCTACACACCTTTCTGGATTGCAGCCAATGGAAATGTTTGACATCATTGGTTCATCTTAATTTGTTTAATTGTATTATAAATTCCAAACTCAAATTATCCGTAATTTCTGGGTTGCTTATATTATCCAATACGACAAGTGATTCAAAGCATTCATTTCTTTATTTTTATATCAGCAGCAAGAAAAGACCTGTCGGTGGAATCAAATCAGACTATAAAGTTGTGTTGTTAATGTCTTATACAAATATTACATTGTCACAACTTTCTTTTATCCATTTGCTATTTTTAATCTGTCAAATCTGCTAACCTTTTATTTGCCGAGGTTATTACTGTACTGATATCAATATAGATATAGGAAATTATCTAATCACTTCTTTCCTTTTTTAGCTCTACTCACTAGAATTTGTTGTCTAATTATTGAATCCTTTCAGCCGTCTTATTGTATTTAAACCTTAGCCATAGAGATGAACAAAAAAACATATTTTTTGTAATTTTTATGCTATTCTTTATCTCACTCATAACATCAAGAGATTCTTGAAAGGCAGTCATTATTGTTCGAATAGCAGATATGCTTATTCCTCTATTTATCCTTATTTCATATGATCAGCATTGTATTACTTACTCAGTTACTCTACTTGATTTAGGATACATGCAATGGATTGAGCATTGCTATTAGTGTAATAACTTAATTTGCATAACAGTAGCTGTAGCTTAGTTACTCTCAATTCTTTATGTACTGTTTAATGACTGTGTATGGTTTACTGCTCTGGCAAAATTAATTTTGTATAGTTCTGATTATTAATTGCTAGCTACTATATTTGAATGGTACACCATTTTTTTCAACCTATATTTGAAGACTATACCCTTCTATGTAATAATAGCTTTTTGCCTATTTGCAAGTCTTACCCTTTTTGCCTGCATGACTTTCTGACAACAACTACCTTTCTATTGGCAGCTGTGGATCTTGTGGGTACCCTCTAAACCTTTCATCTTCTAACCGAAGCACAACTGACGTAGGATCCTCATACCAAAAGTCTCTCAAGAAAGGTCTGATTTCATTCATTTCTGTTGATCTGAGCCGATTTACTCAGGTAGACGAGATATCTTGCTTTCCCCTTACCTGGCGTAGCTATCGGCCAAAAACTAAGCTTCTTTGCCGAAAATGTGGGGCATCTATTGGCTATGCTTATGGTGAGCCAGCTGTTTTGTGCAGTTTTGATCCAGCCAATTCATCTGGTACATCCCAAAAGTATTTAATAAAGATCCAGGCTCTCCAGCCTTCAGAGAGTACTCAGTAGCCTGTCAACTTCAATCAAAATTTGGAAAGAGAGATAATGGATGACAATGGAGAAAACTATAGCGATGTCTTATCACATGATTGCTTGTTTTCTATAT
Organism: Zizania palustris; assembly: GCA_019279435.1. Taxonomy (NCBI): domain Eukaryota; kingdom Viridiplantae; phylum Streptophyta; class Magnoliopsida; order Poales; family Poaceae; genus Zizania; species Zizania palustris. The sequence continues at coordinate 27,074,112 of JAAALK010000081.1, read as the reverse complement.
TTAACAAGCTTGAAAATGAGTCAGATCGGAATGCTTTTGGCTTAACTTGTAAGAATTGGTTCAAGGTTCGAAACATTTCCCGAAGATCACTAATATTCCAATTTTCTTTTAACCCTAGAATATATAAGGAGTATGCTCAGTGCCTTTCGAAGTTATTGGCCCGTTCACCTTATCTTTTTGGTATCCCTTGCTGGGCTCACAGAACTACCTGACTTGACTTTGTATGGACTGAGAATATCTGGATCATCATTGCAGTCCCTTTCATTCTACTGCTGCTCTGGCATTACAGATGATGCTTTAGAACAAGTGTCAGTTGGATGCCCAAATCTGGTGATTGTTGAACTCTACCGCTGCTTTAATATTACAGATCAAGGTTTGGAAAATCTTTCTAAGGGATGCCATGCTTTGAAGAGTCTTAACCTTGGTTACTGTGTGGCCATATCAGATCGAGGGATTGCTACAGTTTTTACGAATTGCCCAAATATTGGCAGAATTATCATATCTTATTGCAGAGGTTTATCTGGTGTTGGATTCAGAGGTTGTACAAGTTCGCTTTCTTATCTAGAAGCTGAATCATGCATGCTTTCTCCAGATGGTTTGATGGATGTAGTGAGTGGTGGTGGACTGGAGTATCTAAATTTGCACAGTTTAAGAAGCTCAACTGGGCTTGATAGCCTGGGTAGAGTTGGTTATGCAGAAAAGCTCCGGTTTCTAAACCTCAGGACATGTCGTTACCTTACAGATGACTCTGTAATAGCAATAGCTAGTGGGTGTCCATTGATTGAGGAGTGGAGCCTTGCTGTGTGCCATGGAGTTCACCTCCCTGGTTGGTCTGCAATTGGATTGTACTGCAACAAGTTGAAGATTCTGCATGTCACCCGTTGCAGAAACATTTGTGACCAAGGTTTGCAGGCTATAAGGGATGGCTGTGTGGGCCTTGAAGTTCTGCATATCCATGGCTGTGGCAAGATTACTCATCATGGTCTGGCATTATTTAGCATTGCTAGACCCAACGTGAAACAAAGGGCTGATGAAGTCGTCTGCATTGGTCCCTCCATTGAGGATTTATTCCGCTTGCAATGATCAGAAACTCTGAAAGTTTAGTTAGAGCTTTTGCTTGAGAAGGTGCAAGCTCATATTGTCACCAGCATGCTACTACAAGTCGCAAGCAATTGGTTCTGTATGCATTATGCAAGTGTATACTAATTTCGATATTATAAACAGAACCATAAATATACAAATGAATTGTAAGAAGTATGTTTTTTCTGTGTTTTTTCTGCATGTTCTGCGATTATTGGTGAAACATTTTACCGCTGTAAAGTGTTTTTCCTATAATTTGGTAGCTAGCTTAAATTAGTAAATTGCTATGTTTTAAACCATTGGAAGTTGAATTCGATTGAATGGTTATGCTGTCCTGTTAGGCCCTAATTTTAACCTCCGTTTGAGAGGAATGTAAGATGAGGTTCGGTTATCAGAATGCCAGCAGATTCTCCCTTCAGCTTCGATAAACTTATGTAAATAGAAGTTCATTCTAAAGTTATGGAACGAAATTTACTGTTGTGCGCAAGTCTGGAAAATAACTACACAAAAATTATTTACTTTATCTCTTCATCCAAACATAGAACTCTACCAAATGATGTGATCACTCCAATCATATTCCCACGTACTCAAACCAAACTAACCCTAAATTAGAAAATTGTGTCCAGAGAAACATGTCTATCACCGTAGCGTGCATCCAAATCCATCCGCATCATCATTTGAAACCAGTACATTTTTCTACTAGATAATGGATAACGAAGCCCAAACAACCATACAAGTAAAAACATAATGTGCACATATCCTTAAACCCTATTGCGTCGTTTTTCATGAATATATGTTTTAAACCATCACCGAGCTTTCTTTTGCTCTAACAGAAAAGTCCTACATTTTGTACAATAACTCAATATAAGTAAAAAATATACGCTAGTCGTTTCGTAGTTTCGCATCTTTTTTGCAGCCTGACCTATGGACACAACATGGAGCTACCTGATGAGCTTCCGGTAGGACACAAACATCTTGTACTTGAAGCTTTAAAATATGCAACCTCGTGGTGTTTAGTATGTCAAGGCATTCCTGGAGATCAGCGTCGCTGGCTAGAATCACCCAGTCATCCTCATCATCTTTATACTTGAGCTGAAATGTACCAACTGATAGTTTCAGCCTCTTGACTATTTCCTCAAGCAGCTGCGTGTATTTTATGGATGGTAGCAATTTGAACCTTATGGTGTCATGCTTGTAGGTTGCTTTTACAACAATCGTCGAATTTATTTCATAAACTGATTGACTCTTGAAGCTCTTGAAAGTTCCATCACTTGATGCACTACCAGTGGAGCAATCTGCCATGCTGGATGTAGACGAAAGGCTTTGCTCAACATTCTTATTGTTCTTGTCAGTCTCACTATCCATTCTGTATTGTCGCGGCATAGAAAAAGAATCCCTTGATACGACCTTGTGCTCTAGTCTCTCCATCCTCGTGACACTTTTGGCAGCACAAGTCATTGTCTTCGCAACATATGAACCATTTAGCATATCCTCACACAGTGGTCCATTCCCCGTTCTGTTAGAATGTGAATTTCGAAACAGTTCTCCACCATTCACATCAAAATCAATTTCACCATTTTTCTTGTCCTGCACTTTGTGGGGTACATCTTGGTCTAGATGTTCTTCTCTTTGGTACAACTTAGAATGGGAAATTTCAGATTCAATGGGTAGGTGATCAGACCCTTTGGTTCAGCATTCATCAACACAGCCTCTATGGCAGGTGAAACAGATGAAACAAGGCATCCAGTGGCAGGATCATATTTTAGTACCCCCTCAACTCCATGTACCGAACTTATAACATTCTGGATCTTCTTTAAGGATCGGTTTACCTTCTTTATTTTACGAGATGGCCACCTTGATATTCCATGTTGCCGGCATATCCTTTTCAATGTAGTAGGACAAACTACAATTCAGCAACAAGGAAAAATCATGTAAGTTCCTCACATTATGACACCATTGGTTTATTGACTTTTCTGTGTACAGTAGTGCTTTAACCAGGCTAATAAAAAGCAGTGCTTTCACCAGGCTCATCAAAAAGTAGTGCTTTTACCAAGCTCATCAAAAAGAAACTAATTGGATAGGAATTAATTGAATTGTAGAAAAATAAACATGAGAGCATAAATAAATTACCACCAATACTCTTTGCAGCATCTTTCAGACTGCCAGCAAAGTACTGCTGGAGGACACTCAAGCTAACACTCTTCTCGTCGAGCTCCGCCTTTTCTCTCCATCAGATGTGCTAGATTTCAACTTCAAAAGAAATGAACTGAGATTATAAAATATTTTAAGCAGTTAAAATGCATGTTCATTTAACATGAGTATGAGTATCACACAAGGAATTTACAAAATATATAGAAGCATTTGATTGATAACATGTAGATTATAAATTGAAAAGATTGGTGTGGAGGGAACTTCTTACACTTAAACTTCTAAATTCCAAAGGCATTGACAAGTAAGCTTTTTTACAGATATTGTTCTTTTAGTTATTCTCTATAACTTTGGGACACCTTTATTGAAAAAAGAAAGGAATAACGAGATTAAGCTGACTAGATGATGTAAAAGGATCATCTTTATACAGCTACATTGCAATACAACACAAGAAATGGACCATGCATATAGTAAGAAACTATTTAAACATTTTCTGACTAAAACTATCCTGGAGAGTTATCACTTATAACAGCTTATGTCTGATAAGTGATAACTGAAGCACACAAAGAAAAACAGACTGATAAGAGATGACAGAAGGAGAGATAGGATGTTGAAAATTAAAAAACCTTATTAGTATGTTTTTTATCATCCAGTTGCTCATCAATGCTCCCTATCTGATATCCCAACAACATATTTGTTTTTATTTCATTGGGTACATCTATTTGTTGGCCTGAATAAACATGATTAACAGGTGATGAGCATCTTGTTCCTGATCCATTTTCATTTGATGACTTTGTAGTAGAATCTTCCTTCAGCTCAGCATCTGAAACAGTTCTCAGACTCTTGCATACTTTCTGTATAGTCACAGAAATGCTGTCAAGTAGGAGCTGTTGTTCTTCACCACCTTTGCATGAGACCGGAAGGAAAAACTCAAGCACATAGTCATCATTCCTGGTGTATGTGCTCCGTAGTCTAATTGCAACAGCAGCATGAAGGCCAAATTTGCGGGCATGATTGGCAAGTGGATAAGCATGCATATCATAATCCTTCACATCAGATGAAAAGAAGGGATTGTTTGATAAAAATGCATTTCCAGCAACACCTTGTCCCTTCTCAAGGGGATGTTCAGCACAAATTTGGACAAAATTACGCATTCTCGTGTCATTGACGTAACATG